>PVLC010010642.1:0-49747 GCA_004027655.1 Graphiurus murinus | reverse complement strand
GGATCGGAGAACATGCCATAAGAATCGGTGGTCGGGAATTTCTTTCTGCACTCCCCGTCTTTTCCTACACCCCAGTTTTCCTCGCCCTGACCTGTTCCTGAAGAATAAACCTGCCAGATGTTGTGATTGATATGTGTTAAAATTCTTTTTTTCACAATATCAAAAACCTGGATTTTATTTTTGGGGTACAGTCCGCACCCCATCACACTACTATTTATTGATCTATACATAACATATCTATTCCTTTCCATTCTTTTCCTGAAACCATCTTAACAATTTTCTGCCTGTTAACATTCTTTGACATTGCCATAGTTTTTCATATTTTGTATTTTTGACCATAAAACTCCCTTTTCCCAAGAAAACATTTTCACCTCATTTCCTTCTCAAAATTTTACTCTTTCTTAAACATTGCTTCCTCTGTAAAAGCTGTCCTGACACCTTCAGAAACAATTTACCACTTTGTGTACTTCAAAAGCACTTTTCAGATCTCTGTGTCAAAAATCATTTCATTATACCTATATAAATATTCATTCACAGTTGAGAACAGGGGTGCCTTGACCTAGTACAGTGTCTGGCACACTGTAGGTGCTTAAAAAACTAGTACTTTAAAAATTAATACTGGCCGGGCGTGGTGGCGCATGCTTGTAATCCCAGCATTTGGGAGGCTGAGACCAGAGGATCCGGGTTCTCGGCCAGCCTCAGCTACCTAGTGAGGCACTCCGCAACTTAGTGAGACTCGGTTTCAAAATAAAGAATAAAAGATAGGGCTGGGGGTATAGCTCGGAGGTAGAATGCCCCCGAGTTCAATCCCCAGTACCGAAAAAAAAAATTAATACTTAATACATGATTGTTCGTATTTATACATTTACTGACTCCAATTGGAATGGATTTATGAATCAGAGAATGCATAATCCATGCTAGCCCTTCAAAGCTGAAGCTCACAGGCAGATGACAACTGAAGGATTTATGAACTTAGATCATTGCCTTAGATCACAAAGTCTGATAAAAAAAAAAAAAACTGCCCTTTGGAGTCCAATAGGCTATGCTTTAATCAGATGACATCAATTCTTTCATTTGATGAAATGGGTTTTAGCTTGAACAATCATTTATTCAGTTCTCTACAGAATACAGCTTAGCCCTGGATATATGCAGGCTATTCAATAATTTAGATTCAATTCTGTTTTTAATGCTGGAGGCTGCTAACATAGTAAAGTCCCTGATGAAAACCTGTGCTGTGTACCCAATCCAGAGGGGACTGAGATTCAGCTACATGCAGCTGTGTCTGAGTGGGCGATAGGACAGAGTTCCCAGCCGTTCATTTTCGTGAGGGTCCTAAAAGTCTACTTGTAAAGAGCTCACACACAATGAAGAAAAAGCTAAGGAATGAAATCTTGGGGGAGTATAATGGGATATTTTAAATTTAGCAGATGATAACTTTTGGCCCAACATTATTAGTATCAATTTAGTAAACGTGTGAAATCAACCTATAACCACTTTTTCCTTTTTATGCTACTTGCATATTGATGACAGAAATATTTTGAGACGTTTAGAAAGTTTCTCAAAATATAGGTGCCTCTTCAGTTTTGTTCATGTGTACAGATACTACCAGGTGATTCTTGGTCCATTGGTCCTCTCTTTCTTACACCTATGCCTCAGAAAAATAATCTCCTCCCATGACTACCAAGCCAAGGCTAGCTACCTGACATTCATTGCTATTTTCTCCTTCCCACCAAAATCCTGATTTTTCCCAGGTATTCATCACTGTACCACACAGTTGCTGAGATTAAGAGGAAAATGACCATCCCAGGCACCAATGGTAAATTATAAGTAGCCTAAAGGAATCAGCACATGCATTCCCTTAGCAACTGTTAATGATGCAGTAGTAGGCTTCTAGTTTTAGTTGGCTCAATTGGACTAAGCAAACTTTTGTTTCATCCTCTGGCAGCAATTTCTCTCTCCCTCTAGATGTGCACAGAGACATGTTGCTCTAGTTACCACTGAGAGCTATCTAATGACTGTAATGATAAGGACCCTTAGGATAAAGCCAACCACTTGACAGAGCAGTGCAGAAAGAGAGAAAATCCTGGGTTCTTGATATTGGGGCTAGGGCCACTACATTTAATCTTCTTGTAGTTGACCATCTTACTTCTTCTTATGCAACATAATAAAGTTTCTATTGTTTAAGCATGGATGAATCATGGCTTCTGTTGCAGCAATTGAAACCTCCCCAAGTGATAATTTATAGGAACAGCTAATTATGAAGATTGAGAATGCAAAACTTTGTGTTGTATTTGAAGAAAATTTAAAGTTAACCTGGCTCAGTGATTTACATAATTATTATGACATAAAATAATTAGGTATAAGTCATAAACAATGCACACAGTTGACTAATTTTCTAGGGAGCTTGTGGGGGAAGGAGACATGAAACAATGAAAAGAATATCTTGTTTGAAACTGTAGATAGAAATACTCTGGCCAAGCATGGTAGCACATGCCTATAATCCCAGCACTTGGGAGGCTGAGACAGGAGGATCACAGGTATGAGGAGAGCCTCAGTAACTTAGCAAGATCCTGTTTTAAAACAAAATGAAACAAAATAAGATTTTAAAAAAGGGGGCTGGGAATGTAGCTCATAGGTCAAACTCCCCTGGGCTCAAACTCAAAAACAAAAACAAACAAACAAAAAACCCCCCAAAACCTCTCTGTCCTGCTTGTTTCTGAGAAATGGAGTCACACATAAACTTATAGTAAATGTTCAGCTTCTGGTTGGAAGGGGATTGTCATTTATTGAGTACTTATTGGAAGCTAGGCGCTGTCCTGGGTGCTTTCCTTACAACTGAAATCAAGCAGTCATTAAAAGCAATAGACATGGAGTCACTTAGAACTGGCTCCATTGGGTGTATGCTAGAGCTGCTCAATTCCTAAACTGAAACAGAAGATGGGATGCATGGTCCTTCTTATTCTGCTTCATCCAAATTCCATACTTGGATTCCCAAGAACTATTCACTTAGCTAAGCCACATTCCTGATTCAGAGGTATTTCCAAAATCAGCTATGTAGAACCAGCCCATCCACACAAGGCTGGGTCAGAAACCTAGATAGCTACTTTTTTGTCAAAGTAGTTTATTTCTGGTGCCCCATTGCTATTTCTTGCCAATAAAACTTGATTGGAGCAATCTCCAATTATGATATTTCTGTCAGTGGAATACCATGGTTCCATTAAAAATTATGTAATAATACAGTACCCAAGATAAAAAATAACATTTGTATACTGAACTGACTTACCTTAATTAGGCAAAGTATCACTTGAGTAGCCTTTTTTGCTATTCTAATGTGAGAAAGTAAGCACTTTTAGGTTAACACAAACCAAAACTTTTTGTAACTTTATCAGTTCATGAACTCAGAAGCTACCTGGAAGCACAGAGGATTTCTGGGAGACACAAGAACACGGCCCCAATGTAACAGGGTGGGGTGGCGAAGACCCATTAAGCGCCCCAGTGTCTCATTTCTGGCAATAATGGTGGTGTTAGGTAGTTAATTAAAGATGAGCAGGGCAGGCAAAGAAATGGGACAGGGAGGATCCAGACAGCCTTCTGGAGAAGAGATGTGGTGATTGCCCCGCCCAGCTCTGATTATAGACTTGCAGCTTTTACACTGCAGGTTTAGGCACCAGGGGGGAAATTCCAACATGGCTAATTTAGTGCTATGGTGTGAAACCCAGAAGTTACTGCCCCAAACTACTCTGCATGAGGAGGGGTGGGATTTCTGGACAGTAAAAGAACTCACCATGTGGCAGACCCGCCCTCTTTTTCCACTCCTGGACCAGCCAGCTACATGACTTTCCTGGTGAACTCGTTCAATAAAACCCTTTATGCTTGCTCTACTTGTGTCCCCCAAATGAAATCTTTCTTTTATGGTGACAAGAATGGAGGGAAACTCGCCACCCCACCCTGTTACATTGGGGCCGTGTTCTTGTGTCTCCCAGAAATCCTCTGTGCTTCCAGGTAGCTTCTGAGTTCATGAACTGATAAAGTTACAAAAAGTTTTGGTTTGTGTTAACCTAAAAGTGCTTACTTTCTCACATTAGACTAGCAAAAAAGGCTACTCAAGTGATACTTTGCCTAATTAAGGTAAGTCAGTTCAGTATACAAATGTTATTTTTTATCTTGGGTACTGTATTATTACATAATTTTTAATGGAACTATGGTATTCCACTGACAGAAATATCATAATTTGAATTCTAATGCTGAATTTTTAGATTGTTTCTAATTTTCCTCAATTATATGTATTTCCTTACAATGAATACCAGATGAATAAATTTGAACGTTCCTAGTATATCTTGAAAAGACTTTTTCCAAACTCCAAGACTGAACTTGCAGAAATCCAGGACAGTAGTAAAACAGATCTGGGGACTGATTTGGAATGTGTCACTAAATCTGCCAGAGAGCTAGCCGGATGGGGTGGTGCATATTTGTAATCCTAGTACTTGAGAGGCTGAGACAGGAAGATTGCAGGTTTGAAGCCAGTCTCAGCAAGTTAGTGAGGCTTTCAGCAACTTAGTGAGACCTTAAAAAAAATGGGGCCAGGAAGTATAACCTGGAGGTAGAAGGCCCCTGGGTTCGATCCCCAGCCTCTGTCTCTCTCTCTCTCTGCCTCTCTCTCTCTCTGTCTCTTTCTCTCTCTCTCTGTCTCTTTCTCTCTCTCTCTCTGTCTCTCTCTGTCTCTCTCTCTCTCTGTCTCTCTGTCTCTCTTTATCTCTGTCTCTCTCTCTCTCTCTCTCTCACACACACACACACACACACACACACACACACACACACACACACACACACCTGTCAGAGAGTTAATGATCTAGAACAAGATAGATTTTCCTTTTCACTGCAAATAATACCTAAGTCATGGATCCTAATTTCTCTTCATTTGACCCTGGCATGACCCTGGCAATCTCTAGGTTCCTCCTCTGCTGTCTCCTCATCCATTTCCAACAACTAAGCACTGGAACACTTCTAAGAACCCAGTGCCTCTCTGACTTCTTCCTCACCTTTTAGAACAGGCAGCTTGCATCAGCCCTGCTCTTGGGTGGAATACAAAGGGATTTTTAAGTATTCAGAGTAAGTCAGGAGTCAAGGGCAGGCGGGATGAGAAGTAGAGTTGTGGTAAGTAGTTGACAACTTAGGGAAACCCACCTTCACACTCAGATCCTGCATTTCCCCCAGGCGCCTATGGCTGTGATAGTCCACTTTATTTCCTCTTTCTGACTCAGGCTAATATTTCAGCAACTGCACCCAAGCTGTGCATTTCATTCATTTTTATCTTCTGTTTCCAAGCATCCAGGTTCCTTTGTTTCACTGAGGTCAATTGGCTTCTGACCCTATTCCTCTTCCTAAGTCTTCCTGGATCTCTGGGAGACCCAGGTGCCTCTCCTACATCAGGCTGCCTTGGTAATGAAGGAGCTGTGATGCTCGGTCATTTATTCAGTCATTCGTATTCATAGAAAAGCATAAGAGCAATTTTCTTAATTATAGCACTTGATGCTGCAACATGTCTCCCAATTTTCTGTGTATAGTTTTGTCTGGGTAACAGGCACCCTGCATGAATTCAACACCTTTAATTGTTGGGAAACTTTCTTCAAGAGAGATAATACACAAAAGAGGAAATCGGCTTCCAGGATTGCATTTAAGGAATACTCATTGCCTCTGGTCATACTGGGTTCAGGGCATCTGACTGAGCTACTGCTTTGTGATTTGCATGTCCAGACTGAGATTAAGCTTCTGGTTTGCACTGTTCATTTGCTAATGAAAATGCTGCTTTTTATTTACTTGCAGGTAAAGGGATAGACCTCACTTTCTCCTGATACCACCATGAAAGGAAGGAATGAATAAGTCCATGGTCTTTAAAACACCGGGAGGGAGAGAAATACTACATCCTTTACCATAAAATTACATTTTGTGAATACTTCAGCTAGTGATTGCAGAAAGGAGAGTGTGGGAATCTGCGGCCTCCCTCCAAATGCACAGAAAAGATTTAGCACCTCTAGATTTGTTGGGTAGAATGCTTCATAATCTCAGTCTAGTCTATAGAATTTCAAAGGAAGAGCTGAAAAGCAGAACAAATACCACCAAATACATTTACTCGAGGATCTCAACAGCTAAATACCCCTGTTTGCTTTCACAATTCCACCTCAGCTTTATCAGATATCAATTGATCACTTTAAGTAGCCCCTTTTCTTTCTAGTAATTTATAGTCTAATAGCAGCCAAGTTTATTTCACTAGGCTCTCTCCCTCTCTGAGGCCATCAGGATGCTCAAGGCCATTGCTGATGGAGAGATGTTCTGAAGCTGTGAATGGTGGTGTCTGAAGTTGGTATCAGTACTTCTTGTTTGGGTAGGCTTGAATTCTAGACTTGAAGTAAGCTAGGGATCCCTTGTGTTTTTCTTACCTTTAACATTTGTTCTTTTGAGTTTCCCAAAGAAGAAGGAAACTAGCATGCCTACTTTGTTCATCAAACAACCTGTTTTCTTTTTTTTTTCTTATTTTTAATGTATTTTTATTGGTGCATTGTAACCTCACATCATAATGAAGTTCAGAGTGATAGTAACATACATGCAGATAGCACTTGGTGATCCTGTTTTCTATCCAAGTGTAATATTCACAGAATCTCTAAGTAGAGCAGCCTGCTGTTTAAAGGGGCCAGTATTCTCCATTACTTACATTCATGAGTTGGTTGGAGAAAGGGATGCTAGAGGCGGAAGTTTTGTGACTGAGTGTCTGAGAGCAGAGGTGGAAGTGGCGCAGCAGATGGACCCAGGTTGGCTGACATCCTATTGCAAGAGAACATCTGCTGGTAGAAGACAAGAGCCTATCTGCACGAGAGTCATTGCTCCACACAGAACACGTACATAAGCAGTGGTGCATAGAATCAAGATTAAGACACAAATGATAGAGAGTAGGGGACAGGGTGATTTTACATGGAGCAGGGAAATAAATGCAGTTCATTTTGGCAATGGAAAATCTTTGCACCTTTTGAAGCCAATGGACAAAGTTTCATTCTTACGATGGGAACCAGAATCCAGGCAACTGGGATGTGCTATCCTTTCGTAGTTTTGCATCAGTGAGGAGGCTCAGGTATAAGAATAAGATCAAACAAGTCTTGAGCAATGTGACCCTCCCTAAAGTTCTGAAATAACTGAAAGGGAAGTGGAGGCCTTTTGGTCAGGCAAGGTGTTGACCCACCCGTGAAATTGTGTATTATCGCTAATGTAACTTGATTTGTGTCCATGGGCTGTTGAAGCCCAGGAGAATCCAAGCTAAATTTGCTTCTATTTCAGACAGGTCAAATCCATATTTGGGACCTCAGATTTCAATTTGCTTGAAAACAGAAGAGTCAGACTTTGCCTCAGGGTTCAGCAAGTTAATATCAAGTTATTGGCAGATATTACCTTTTTTGCTGCATTTTTATTATCTCATATTTGCATCTGATGATTCTTTCTAAAATCTGATGAGAAAAACAGTTCTGTTTGTTTGGGATGTTTCAGAATTGGAAGCTTGCAGAAAGTGGTTTCCCTCTAGGGGTGATAAAAACAATCACAAACCCTATTTCTTGGCAGAGGCTAGTGTGTGAGTTTTTTTCCAGAGAGATGAGAGTGGAGGATGAGGGACGTTGGAAGGGCAACACAGAGGAGTTTTGATGAGACTGCTATAAAGCGAACTTGTAGTGAGAACAGCGGGAGGAGGAAGGGTGCCCTGAGTAACCCTAAGAACGTTTGAGTAGTCTTTTAGCAACTGAAATACACAAATACCTGCTTCTTTGGCTGGGTCAGTCTGTCCACCGGTCTGTATGTCGGTCTATCTACCTATCTAATATTTGTCCTCCTTAAATATATGGTGTCAAGCTTTAATAGAATCAAGATATATTCTTGAGTCTGTAGTACCAGAATTAAAGTGTGGCTTTATGTTTATGTGTTTTTGATGTTAAAATTGTATATTTAATTTCTGACATAGTGTTTTTTTTTTTTTTCAGTCAAAGCAGTGGCAAATTGAATTAGCTTTTTGAATCTTTTCTGGCAAATATTCTCTAAGGAACTATTCCCTAAACAGGATTGGAAGAGTCTCTATGAATGAACCTCTTTGCCCTATGCTGATGTTTAGTATCATGCTGTTAGTACCATGCTCTGTGAAGGACCAGAGATTGAGATTGAAGAGGTAAAAGAGATGGCGGAGAAGGAGGTAGAGAAGAAGATGAAGGAAGGAGAAATGTGAAGGAAGATTATAGGACATTGATAAGCTACCTTGAGACATTTTAACTAGACTTATTGATCCAGGCATATTTTGATGCAGCAGCTTGTCCCAGCAGTTTTGGAGTAGGCGCATTTTTACTCAATGCGAGGGGGAAAGATCATTGAATGATCAGTAATTTTTATTACCAAGAAGTGTTTGGAATAAACATCCCATCTTGTAGTCTCATTTCCTTGACTCATGTATGGGATATGGGGAGGGGAAGTTTGGTTTGGAAGAGGATGAGGCTGAGGATGGTTTGGAAGAAGAGAGTGAAACTCAAGGCTAAGGAGAGCAAGAAGGTGTGTACCAGCCACCGCCTCTAAACCAACACACATAAAACCAGAGAGAAACCCTAATTTACTAATCTCAGAATGCATAATCATTCTAGGCAAAGATGGCTGTTCAATCTCATACACTTCTCTGGAATTGTGTCTCCATCTTGTTACCCAGTCATTGCCCTCACTTGATCATGAGGGTGCAATCTGCTCTACTGTACTGGGTTTTCTCTCTGCTCCATGGATGGACAGACTCACCTCAACTTCCTTCTGAGTGCTTTCATGTAGGCCACGGTTTCTGTGCTGGGTCTCAAGCTCTCCACATCTTCTAGTTGTCACTGTATGACCATATCATACCAATAATAAGATATAGTATCATTAATTTTTATAAAAGTCCCAAACATATGTAACATATGTAAGAAATTAAAGGACAGCAATTTCCAAGTGTCATGGTGCATGCCTATAATCCCAGTACTTGGGAGGCTGAGATAGAAGGATCACAGGTTTCAGGACAGCCTCAGCAACAAAACAAGACTCTCAGCAATCTAGAGATCTTGTTTCAGAAATAAAAACAAATAAAAAGGGATGGAGGTGTGGCTCAGAGTTAGAATGTCTCTGAGTTCAATCCCCAGTACCATCAATAATAATAATAATAATAATAATAATAATAATAATAATAATAATACAAGTAAATAAAGGACAGCAATTCATCTTCACTGCTATCTCTGATCAGCAAGCAGAAGATTGTCAATAGGTAATGGCGAACTCAGAAATATGCGACTGTAGCTCTCCTGCTGCCTCTAGAAACCAGTGTTTCCACATCCTTTTATCTTGGCATTAAGAAGACCTGTGTCCTGCCTTCCAAGCAAAGGAACTGATTCTTTTAACTGCCTCAAACTTTTCTGGTGTCCAGTCACTTTCCTCCCAGAGAAAATGACAGATTATAATATAATAATGTTACCAGTATGAAATATTTTAATGTTAAACACTAAAATAACTCTTTCGTAAATCCAACAGAGACTATGTTATTTGGAAGACTATTCATTAATTAATTTTTATTTTATTTTTTGTGGTACTGGGGATTGAACCCAGGGGTACTCTACTTCTGAACTATACCCCCAGACCTTTTATACTATTTTGTATTTTAACAGGGTTTTGCTAAGTTACCTTTTTCACCTAGAACCTGTGATCCTCCTGTCTCAGTCTCCCAAGTACTGGGATTACAGACATGTGCCATTATGCAAAACTGTTTTTTGTTTTGTTTCATTTCATTTTGTTTTATTCATTCTTCCCTTCATCTACCCATTAGGGTGTTGTCTGAGGGTATTTCTGTACCCTTCTGCCCAGTGATAACAAATAAGACTTAGAAGGCAGCTGGGCATAGTGACACATGCTTGTAACCCCAGTACTTGAGAGGTTGAGACAGGAAGATTGCAAGCTTCAGGCCAGCCTCGGCAATGTAGGGAGGCCCTCAGTAACTGAATGAGACCCTGTTTCCCCACCCCCAAAAATAAATAACAAAAAAGTAAAGCTAAGGGTATAGCTCAGAGGTAGAACACCCCTAAATTCAATCCCCAGTACCACAAAAACAAAACAAAACAAAAACCAACAAGCAAAAAACAAAGACAAAGCAAGCAAACAAGCTAATATTCTAATTATTCCCATTATCACCTGCTTTTTAGGTTTTGTTCTGCCCAATAGTTGGTCTTCCATAAAACTTGGAAGTTGACACAACCATGTCATCTGCTGTATCCAGGTTTTAATGTGAAGTCTGGAGTGTGGGGTGAAAGTTGAAACACCATTTTAATCATCAATGTTGAAGTTTATCTGAGGATAACATGATAGTCATTATAAACTCCTTGGAGTCAATGATAAACTTTTTGATAATGCATGCAAATGACCAAGGTCATGTAGAAGATATGTAATACATTTTAGTTGACAAGTAAATGTGTGTATGAAGAAAGGAAAATGTCCACTTTGTACTTATTATGATCTTATACTTCTGTAAATTTTGTAATATAGTGGAGAGAGAATTTGGGGGTCCAGATGGGCTTTTCTGGAGTATGCTGTTATATAGCAAAATATGAAGCCAACTGACTGAAGTGGGAGCTATTTGAAAAGACCCTTGCAAAAGAGCCTGCTGCATTTGTAGGATTTGACAGTTATGAGCACTGCTAGTCATTTTGAAAAGAAGCTATGCATAATTTTGTCATTTGACTAATTTTTCTTTAAAAAAAAAACTATCTTGGTGCCAAAATAATTTTGAAACTTACAGGAGAAACAGTCTAGATTAAACTGCTTTCCTTCTGGACTTCCATTAGGAACATTTTCTATTATTATTATTTTTTTAGTAAATGTATTCTTTTGGAATATTTTAGATTTATAGGAATGTTGCAAAGATGATACTACCATCATTCTAAATGAGAAAAAAGTTAAGCAAAATGGTGTTATTGTTATTACTATCATGCTTTATATTTTCAGGAAAAAAATTGCTAGTTTTAAAAGAAGACATAGTCCAACTAAATGCCATGTTTGGAGTGAGCACTATTTGACTTTATTTTTCTACTCTTACGATTCCATTGTAAACAAGTGCATACCATGGCCATGTATTTTATAATTACTTCTAAATGTAATTTAATTTAATTTTCAGAGTTCAGTCATCGATTAAATGTTTCTATCTTCATTTTAGATGCAATAATTATATTTGCTAAGAGTCAAATACTTAGTAATTACATAAGGGAGAACAAGAACAAAATTAAATAGAGATGATAGGATCCTTTATCGTTTGGGGTGCTTTGCAATTCATAAAATTTGCACTGTATCAAAAATATAATAACATTCATGTGCAATGTCAGTTCTTCAAGATTTTGGAAGGCAAATTCTGATTGGAAATACAAAAATATCTATTGTCATTGCCATTTCATGATTTTCCATTTTCAAGATGAAAAGATATTTCTGACTACCACTTATAAGACATTTACTTAAAAAAAAATTGTAGCATTGATCATACCCCAAAGCAGAGCATGAAACAAGGGGCTAAAGATGGCTCATTTTGGAAGTTTCTTCAGAAAGTAGAAGTGAAGAAGTTTGGACAGTAGGACAAAGAAAGAAGAAAGGTAATGAAGGGTGTATTTTTTAGCTGGTTTCCAGTAGTAGGAATGGGAATTCAGTTAAGTGAGGATCCTCTGAAGAATCGTTTTAAAGATACCTTGCAAACATTTCCCCCATGAGTGAAAGGCCAAGCATCTCTCCGTTGGTTTTCATCTCCCACTGTTGTTCTAAGGGTCTTTAACTCCCTTAATGTTCTTAGCTACCTGTGCTCACTCAGTGTGAGAACATATGGAGAACATAGTGGGATAGAAAAGGTGTCATTTTGGTTTGCTAGACATAGGAGATTGACTTTGTGTGTGGAAACATGCTAAAATCATGGAGCCAAAAAGGAGATGTGGCATTAGGCAGCATAAGTGGCTGCTACTACTGGTTAGTATAGATTCATCTATATTATATCAACTTTTGTAACATGTATGCCAGCAGAATGGGTAGTTTTGTGGAGTGGATAGGATGGACATATTTAATGGATTTTCATAGTCAGGTACATCTGTAATTCCAGTACTTGGGATGCTAAGAGAAGACAATTGCAGGTTTGAGACCAGCCTCAGTAACTCAGTGAGATCCTGTTCCAAAATTAAAAAAAAAAATTAAAATGAGGCTGAGGGTGTATTTCGGAAGTAGAATACCTCTGGGTTTAACCTCCAGTTTAATAATAATAATAATAATAATAATAATAATAATAATAATAATAATGGATTTTCTCATCATAGGAAACAAAATTGAAGCTGAACATATTTTGAAGTTTATATGAAGTAGTGGATGGTGTTTGAGATTGGCGAGGTCTAAAACATTTCATGCAGTCTGTAAGACTGCAGTTACTGTGTGTGGCATATAACGCTTCCTGATCATTGAAATTAATTCTTTAATAAACACATTTGTTTTAATCCACTGACAAAAATCCACAGAGAGTTCACCATGTTCCAGGTACTGTGCAAATCACCGTATTTTGCTGACAGTTGTGAGCAAAAATATACTGTTATTGATTTTTACAACATTTTTGGGAACTCTAGAAAAGACATTTATGCTACTTGGTAAAATCTCATGTAGCTAATTACCTAAGAGGACTGAGAAAAATTTGTTTATCCTGAGGTGCTGTACATCACAATATAAGAAAAAAATTCTTTAAAAGGTGGATAGTGATAGTGTTGTTATTTTTTTTCTTGTGTGTGTGTGTGTGTGTGTGTGTGTGTGTGTGCGCGCACGCACGCACGTGGTGCTGGGGATTAAGTCCAGAGACTTTCTAACTCCAAGCTTCAACCACAGCCCTATTTTATTTTGAAATAGTGTCTTGCTAAGTTGTGGAGGGCCTCACTAAATTGTTAAGGCTGGCTGAGAACCTATGATCCTCCTGTCTCAGCCTCCCAAGCATTGGGATTACAGGCATGTGCCACTGTACCTGCCTTGGTAGTGTTATTGTTGAAGCATTTAAAGTAATGTCTGAATGTTACAATTCTTCAAGTGTATTTTATACTTTCCCCATGTTCTTCAAGTGGGAAAGAATGAAGTCATTCAAACAAAATTTGGGACATGCTTAAGCAATAATTTCCTTATCCATGCCAAAATGAGCCTTATCAGATGGAGTCTGTTTACCACAGAAGTGGCCCAGAAACTGGCCAAATCTGCTTCTACACAGAACTGAATTTCATAGAACAAGTATTTTTATCTCACCTACTCCAGATAAGTTGGTGATTACTTGGAATTACAAAGACAATGGAGCACTCTGCTTTACAATAATACACATGCATTAGAGTTTACTTAGCTATTGCCTAAAAAGTGACAGTAAGAGACATTTGAAACAATTGCTGCAAATAGTGTTGCCCAAGCTTCCACCACTTGTGAACCCTTATGATTTTTTGCCTCATCCAATATCAGCATTAAATGATCTCATTAATGTCATTTTAACCATGGATTTGATGAATTAGTTCCAATTCACAGTAAGTTTATTATTAAAATTGAAAATGTTTACTTGTGTATTACTTAAAATTGTCACACACACACACACGCGCGCGAAAAATTTGGTAGTACATGTTGGGTGACACTGAATTAGAATGAAAACTTAGGAGTATATGGTTCAAGGTCAAGGAATTTCCAAGATGAAATAATTTGACAGAAAAAGGATTATCTTTCAATTCGATTCTTTATTGTTCACCACATACATATTGGAACAGGTAGAAAGTTTCCCACAGCAGAGCACATAACACTGCACTTTCTTAAAGAAGAATCTTGATACCGCAAGGACACAGTGGTTAATTCCCAGTGATGAAGCTAGTCAGCATACAACTTTCTAAAAGTGGCAGAAGGAAGCCAAGGCATTCAGAAGCACATCATAAGAACATGCAAGTCAACAATGTTGTCACAGTAATCTGAAGCTAACACTATGCATGTTTCAGTTTCATGTCTAATGCTGAAACTTAGGTTCACAAAGGGTTTAGGTCCCTGAGCCAGCTCTGACCTCTATGCTTGGAATAACTGGGTGGATCCAGAGTTGCCAAGGACCCGCGAACAATATATGCATATATAAATGTTTTTCAATGTATAATGGCAATATAATACAGAAAAAAGATATTATATATATATTCTTTTCACTTGAAAAATTAGGACTGTAAGGATACTTTCAGAATTTAACACATACAAGACAAATAGTTTACTACCTTTTCTATAGATAAAAAAATTCATACAGTTTAGAAAATAAACATAGCTCACTTATATACATTTCTAATTCCTACTCTAGGGTATGGGTGAATGTTTTCTCACAAAGTGTAAGTACAGTTGGGTCCCTTGCTTCCTTCATGTTTCCTTTCAACTGGCTGCCTTCTTAGTCACTCTCCATTGCACTAAGCTTGCACTGGATGCATATCCTTAATATTCAGAGCCTCGTCCTACAGTTTGTGTCTCCCTGTCCTCATTCATCTTATTTCTCTTACATGGATTGGCTCTCCTTTACTATCTGAATCAAATCTATCTTTGAAGAAGGTCCTACTTTCTCTACAAAGTTCTTCTTAACTACTCCAGGTCCTCCTGCTGCCCCCTTTCCTCTGAAAAATTTAGTTGTTTATAGTTTGAAATTACCCAATTTGGTTTTCAATGATATATTCTTCTTTTATTGTATTTTTCTGTGCTATTATGTTGTCACTAAATTGTGATCTCCTTAAAAACACAGTGTTTTAATCTTCTTTATTTCTCATTATTAAATTAGGTGATGGATGTGAGAGTGCTATTGAAATTGTCACACATGATATACACAAGGGACATTCTGAGCATCATTGGGTACACAATGCAATACCTCTCACTGAGCCAGGAGAGCTGTTTAAACAAATGCAAAAAACACAAAACAAGTTATTGTGAGGATAAATCTGTGGCCAAATTGGAAATCACCAAGATTTTAGAATATATATTTTAGTTTGGAATTCATTGGTAATTTAATCATTTAACAGGACTTAGGGATACTATCCAAGTCTAGATAATTTGTGGAATTCAAGATGAAATAGATTTGCCCTTGAGGAGTTTCCTGTTTAGTTGCTTATTACAAAATATGTAATAACTAAGAGCCTTGAAGGTTCTATAGGGGCCCAGAACCCAGTGGTTTTGAAAGTGAGCTCACAGGGCTGTTGGCATCAAAATCATTTAGTAAACGAAAAGCTTTTGTGGCAGGGATGGAACAAGCACATTTTAAGATAAGATCCCAGCTAATTCTTATGTATGTCAAAGCAGGGGTATTATTCCTGGCAAGGGAGTATTTGGCCTCCTTACTGGGGCATCTTGTGCTGTTTCAGGAACATAGGGTGTTCTTACTGACTTCTGAATTCAGGCCTCTGGTTAGGTAGAGTCTCATTCTACTGTCATATTGTGTCTGTTTTCCTTCTCTAAAAAGGACACATCTTTGTCATTATCAGCCCAAGACATTCTTGAGAGAGAACAGCCACATACACAAGAATGAAATAATCACTCATGGAATTGCAGGAGCTCTAGTCACTCCATTGTTATTCCTATCCTTTTAACTTTTATAATCTTCAAAGTGCTTTCATTTTCATTATTCCAGTTGAGAGGCTGTAGTGTGGGCTTGACCCAAATGTTTTTCCATGAAGATTTAGAGGCAGTCATCATGTCCATTTGCTGTTTTCTGGCTATTAAAACTATCTTGTTCTTTGCTACATTCAGATGTTAAGCTTCTGGACAATGCACTGTAACTTTTCAATTTTTACATATGTAATTTCCAAAGTATGAATTAATCAACTTATATTGGACTTACATGAATGTGTTTGGTGTAGAAGACTGTAAACAGGCCTGACAATGTTGTGTACAAACACTCATGACCGCTCTTGTCAAAAGAGATTATTTGAGTATTAAAAGCAGAACCCAAATGATTTAGTTCATGTCATCATAGTCCATTTGGTGTTGACCATCTCAATGACAAAACTGTTTCTCAATGTGCAACTCTTGTAAATGAGGTTGGCTTCTGAGTGACTGTAGATTATACTTGTAGACCAAACATATGATGAAAATAGTACTGCTCATATCTGATACATGTGGTCAGTAAAGTTTTTAAAATAGTTGATGTTTAAAATAGTTGATGTTTCTAATTATAGGCATAAAATAAAATCAGAATAAATGATCTGTATATTGCCATCTTGCCATTTCCAAATAGAGTATTCAAAATTGCTTCTTTAAAACATATTTCTGACACCTATAATTCATATTCTAAATATCACCAGTTATCATATTGGTTTGTTGTCCTTATTGAATTGTGACCTTCACAAGAACAGGAAGAGCCTCTTGCATTCTTCAATAAGTTTCTGCAGCAGTTTTGCACATACTGAGTGTTCTTTTGTTGATTTCTGAATGAAACTTAAGAAATGCCAAACCTCTTCCTTGTTCTGTTAGGAAAAATCCATATTAAGCAGTTCAGCACTGCATATGAGTCCTACCATGTAAATGAGGATATAGTTAAATAGAAATTTTTAGAAGCATCAGATTTTCCATAATTTAAAAGTGATTTTATGAAAATTAACATTTGCAGAACAACATATTCTTATACATAAATGTATTTGAAGGAACATTTATATTTTCCTTAAGATAGTTCATGTCCAGGTTTGGTCTTGAATGGCGTTAGATGAATCTTCCTGCTCTGAGGAAATTGATGCTTGTGAGGGGATGAGAGTTTGATGGGGAAGAAAAGAAGAGAAGAAAATATTTATCACTACGGGGCTCTATGAGTTCATCATGTGTATTAGTCTGAAAAAACTGCTCAGTCAAATCTTGGTTTTGATGGCTATTTACTGTAGACAGCTAAAGAAGTAGAAAATGGGTTCATGTTTGTGTCCTCCTAGAGAAAAGAGGGATTGAAAACATTTTTCTTTGACCAACTAGTTATATCTGAGTGCTGATTCACATCTAGTTTCCTTAGGTCATATACAAATATTCCAACTCTTGTAACTTGAAGTTAAGAGGCAAAACAATGTTGAACAAAATATACATAAGACTCATAGAATTGTGATTATTTAAAATCTTTTCCTCCAAAAAGTTAATATTATTCTCTTTTATCTTATTTACAGATTTAGTGTAAATGATGTAATTCACTTTCTAAGAGTAGGCCAAAAAACTTTATCATGACATCCTATCATTATTCTAACAAAGTCTGAACATGAAACAATTCAAGTATACACTTAGTCTTAGTTGTACTATACTAAGTTTTATAACATCAGTTTTCCCTTTGACTTTGCTGTTTGGCTCAAATCAGCTGTTTCTTTTGGTAGATTTTCATGTGCATGATTCTGTTCATTTAATCTGTTTAAAAATGATTATGGAGTCTGAAATTTTACTATTTATATTTGGCATTTAGAATATTTATGTTGTATGTCAAAAATTTGAAATGTTGATGAAGATATCCTAAAAGGAAACTTATTCCCTCTTATTTGTTTTACTCATGATCTGTGCTCTTTATCCACTCACTTCAGGTGCAAGATCTATCCAAAGACACTTAGCAATTAATGAAATTAGAAGTAATAAATAACTCAAGGAATTTTATTAAGGGAGTCTTTTAATAACATTATTTCACTATGCTAGCAATTTTTAATTTAGCTCTTTATTTTTAGTTTGATGGTATATTAAATTTTGATTATTTATGGAAATATTTTATAATTTATAATAGTGTGATAGAGAATCCTTTAGAAAGTTATATCTCCTTTGTGTAAATCCAAATAGCTTTTGGACATTACATAGGAACATTTAATTTTCTAATGGTATTTGCTTTAGAGCTGAAACACTCTGAACTGCATTCTTTTGGATTTCCCACATGGTCTAAAACTAACAGATTACCATCAAATAACTTTTTAAAAATGAAAACAGAAAAGCTGACCCTATATATTAAATTTCCAAAGGTCAGAGGAGTATATTGTGTTCTGTGCATATAATGTAAAACGAATTATATTTTTTTTAAACAGCTGATGCTATCATTCTACAAAGTATGTATAATTAGGCAGGCAGGTCATGAGAATTTAATAAGAATGTCAACTTTAAAAAAGATAAACACTTTTATTATTTTTTTCCTCCTTAGTATCCATACTCTTTAGGGAAGCAGAAGGATGCCTGATTCCCTCAGAGAAATCACAGGTGTAATGATACTGTGGTGAAGATAATGGTAAACAGTTACCTACTGGCATTCTTAAGACATAGTAGATGCTCAATGATATTAATTTCTTTCCCTAAAAAAAGAATTCTAATATATTCCAATCCCTCTGTTAAGCAATTTATGCGTGTGTGTGTGTGTGTGTGTGTGTGTGTGTGTGTGTGTGTGTGTTTGAACCTCCACATGCCCTCAAGTGATTTGGAGTCAAGTCACTAGAGATTCTACCTATATGACACCAAGATTAATCATTAACCCAGGATGAAAATTCAGTTGAAGTAGATTGTTTAGTGTCATGTAGATAGACATTTAGGGTATTCTGTATAAATATTTGTTTTCTATATGGTGACAGGATAAAAAATTCTCCCTAGAGTAAATGAGGCCAAGCTCCAGAGAAAATATGCTAGAGTGAGGTTCTGGATGACAGACTCTCCATGAAGCAGTATTTTAAAACAGATGTTTCCAAGACAGAATGACACATTCTTCATTAAGAAGGTGGGAGGGGTAATTATCATTAGCAATTGAATTCCAGAAAAAAATCCATGAAATAGAGATATATAGACTAGAGAGGAAAAAATGCCAGCCCATGGAATCCTTATAAGGACAGGTACTTTTTTATCTAGTTATTAACAATCAGGGATTATTGAACCATCACCCTGGGTAATTTATACCCTTGGAGATACTATTGGCTAAATATTAGTAGATATGTCTTCTGAAAGATATTAAAGTAGAACCTGACAAATGTCCCGGGAAGAGTCACATTCATACTTGTCTAATAATCACTGGAACAGCAGGTTTAATTCAAAACTATAAAGATGAGAAACTGATTGTAGGATGGTATCAGTCTTAACTCTATGAAAAACAAAGGCAACAGACTTTTACATCACTTTGATTTAGAATCTGTAAACAAAATATTACGAGAGAGAGAGAGAGAGAGAGAGAGAGAGAGAGAGAGAGAGAGACTCTACAAGTGTGAAGCAGGCAGAAAGGGAAAACAATGGCAGACAAGTTTAAATCCACAGACTATGGGTCATATGTTTTCTCTAATATGAGCAAGCTAGGAAGTAATTGGGATGCCAGAAGGACTCCAGATAATGGAGGAGAAACCTCAGTGGAGCCAGGGAGGTGGTGTAAGGAAAGGCGAAAGGGGAAAGGGAAGACTAAGGTTCATTAATGTAAATACTCTCATCAACTGTGTGTACATATGTGAATATACCAAAATCAATCTCAGTACTTTGTATTGGGAAGGGAGGAAATGGAGAGGCTGGTGTGTGTGTGTGTGTGTGTGTGTGTGTGTGTGTGTGTGTGTGTGTCGGGGGGGTGTCATTAAGTGCTATGTGCATGTATGTCACTATCCACATGATTTACATTATGAGGTGAGACTATAATGCACCAATAAGAGCACATTATAAAAATATCCATAGACTACAGTGCTCAGTGGGAGCTCTTCATCTTGTAGTGTAATAGTCAGATATTGGCTAATTTAGAATAAGAAATAAGCATTTGAAAATTTTTCAGACTTTTAAGCTAGATTCAGTTAGAAGAGTTCACTTGACATAGCTTGGTAGTTTATACACAAGCATGCTCAGAAAGGATTTTTTTTTTCCCTTAAAAGTTTCAGAGAAAAAGTTTAAGCCATATTTGAAAAACTTGGTCTTGTGTTAATTACATGTTTCTATATTAATTTTATGTTAGTTGGTATCTTCCCAGTTATTTAATCTGGATATTTCTCTTGTCCTAACCATCATTTAGGAAGCCTGAAGAGTTGATAAGAGTTGGATTTCCGTCAAATTTAAATCAACATGTGCCTCAGTTTATAATTTGGCGTATTCTGAGGTTTATTTTATGTTAAAATGGAATGACTATCTACTTGGTAAAAAATAAAAATCATCACCAAATTGTAAACATTATGAAAATCTTTTTTAATACAGAGAATGTATTTGTCTGAAATTTTATTTTTGCTCAATATTTTTTCTATTTCTCCTGTGTTTCAGATATTTGTGAAATAGTATATACTTTTTAACAATGAAATATTAAATAAAAGCATTTAAAAATCTGCATGCTTCCAAATTACCTAGTATATAAATAATTTGGGGGGAAGGATTACATCATTAAGAGTAACTTAAATTGACGTCTAGATTTTGTTAAAACTTCATAACTCCAGAAAATAGAGTGATTTTCCAAATTAAATGAAAGGGGCTACCTTTTCAGTTTCTCCCATTTACATATTTCACAGATATGCCCCCCCCCCCCGTGATACTTGTTTTGTAAGAAGAAACATTGGCATAATTCTCCTGGGTTAAAGTATCTAGGGCCAGTACTTGTAAGAGCGGTGGTATAGACTCTCTGCTCTATCTTCAAGTAAGAGAGTATTGGCTATTTCCTCTCTTTTGTTGATACCTGCACAGATTCTCATTGATTTTGTGGTCCGTTTTCTTTGAATTCATCAATCAACTTTGGCTAGCGGTTACCTCAGAAGCCAAGCAGGTGTCATCAAAAGACACTTTTGTGGCAGACAAGTAAGTGTCAGTGACAGTGATGTCGTCAAGCTCTGTGCTGAAGTGCTCCGACTCTTTGATGACGCTGTAATTTAGGGCCACACTGTAGTTGGCAGGTTTTTCTACTGGCTTCTGCTTGCAGTTGCAAAGCTTTCTGAAAGCCGCCCGGAATTTCTGGGACATGAGGTTGTAAATCACTGGGTTGATGGCGCTGTTGAGATAAATGCAAATTCTGCAAAAGAGCAAGAACCAATTTTCTTGGAAGGGGCTGGAGAGAAATGAGTTGACAACCACCAGAGTCCTGTAGGGCATCCATAAAAGGGCAAACAGAATTACAACCACTGCCAGCATTTTGGTGACCTACGGAGAAAAAGAGAGAAATGCAGTACAAACACGGTGGAAACAAAGCATATAACCCTCCCGCTCCTTGTCCATGTCTTTATTTCCCAAGATATAGTCTGAGACAAGGGCTTAGGTGTAAGTCATTTACTTGCCAGGTGAATCTGGAAAGCAGGAGTGAGGGTATAGAACAGAATGTGTTAGATCAGGAAAGCCAAAATGGGGCTTCTATTGAGGTGCCTTCTGCTGTGGGCAAGTGCAGCTTAAGTTACTCAAGTAATGCATTTCGGAATTATCTGAAAGAAGAGAGGCTGGGACATATATCCACTGGCTGGCTGCTCTCATTTGTTGAAGTGCAGCCATAGGGATTTTAACTCATCTGGACATTCAGGATTCTCTTGCATGGAAACTCCTGGGGGTTTTAGAAAGAAACTTGAGGCAGAGAAGAGGAGAGTTGCACAGGGAATAGTGGATGCCTGAGTGGGATGGTGTCCACATACAGGAACCATCCTTTACAGCACTGGCTGGAATTAGAGTCGGGCAGGCTAAAAGGATGTTAGGGCGTCCAACCTCATTCTCTTTACCTTATGTGTGGCCCTAAGACATTATCTTTCCTGTAGCTCATCTGCACAGTGGAGCCAATATTGCCTCCCTAAATCATATCAGGTAACAAAATAGAGTAAAAAAAATAAAGCAGAAATGCAAAGGTTACTGAAAGTCCACTACGAGCCAGGCACCACAGTAGGTATTTCATATTTGTTATCACACTCAAGAAGCTTAAGGCCTTCCCAAATAGGAATTGTGCCCTTCATTTTTCGTATTAGAAAACTGAGTCCCAGAGGCTGATGAATTCGTTAGTGGATGGTGTAGAGTCTTAGAGCTGCAGTTGCAATCCAAGTCAGCCTGAATCCAAAGCTTCTGTTCTCCCACTGCACAGCTTTCTTTTAGGTTAAAGAGAGAAACAAGTGAAAACTCTGACATGTTACCTAAAGCAGATCCCTTTCATAAGCACAAGCAAGGCATAAGATGTAGGATGGTAGGGAGGATGAGTTTAATATCCAAAGTCACCCATGGACACAATTATCAAGGGGCAAAATTTAGCAGATTCTTTTACCTTAATGTTCAGTGAGATGCTAGGGATTGGGCTGGACTCCCAGTTGGATTATCTGGCTTTCTACAAGTGGTTTTTTTTTTTTTTTTTTTTTTTTTTCGGTACTGGGGATTGAACTCAGGGGCATTCTACCTCTGAGCTACATCCCCAGCCCTAATTTTTATTCTTTATTTTGAAACAAGGTCTCACTAAGTTGCAGAGTGCCTCACTAGGTAGCTGAGGCTGGCCTCGAACCTGGATCCACTGATCTCAGCCTCCCAAATGCTGGGATGACAAGCGTGCGCCACCACACCCGGCTTATTCAGGAGGATTTTAAGGAACAAAATGAATGTCATGGGACTTTGAAATTATAAAGCACTATGGGAATATTATCCTTCAATTAATGATAATATAAAGAGATCATAATATTTCAACTATGTGACAGGTATATTGGAATTATAGTAGTGATTGTCTTTGGATGGGGGATATAATAACTGATTGCTTTTACTTAAAAGCAACATTTTACACTCAAGAATAAGTGTTCAGTTCTCTTAAGTCTGTCATAGAGTTTGAAAGATTTTGTCTTTCTCATATCCTACTTTCTAAATATTCTGAATTTGAAAACTACCAAGATGGAATAAACAATTTTTTTCTTCCCTCTTTTCATTCAACATCCCAGCTTTTGCAACACATCACCCACCAGCAGACTCTATCTCATATTTAGCATGAAGAGGAACTACCTTGCCCTTAGATTCCTCCTTTTTAAAAAACATACTTTTATTGGTGTATTGTCTCACATCATAATGTAATCCAGCATGATAAGGACGTACATGCACTCAGCTCTTGGTGAGTTATCCATCCCTCCCACTCCAGCTGTCTCCCTCTCTCACCTTTTCCCCATACATGACATTGAGATTTGTATTGATAATTTCACATATGTATATATTAGCAATGAAAGTGTTTCCTTCATTAATTCTCTACCCGCCCTTTCTGTAGATCCCCCACATCACACCAGTGGGGTTCCTCTTCCCTTATCTAAAGTCTGTTTTGTATCCTGATTATTCCCTAGCTTCCACACATGAGAGAAAGCATATGATCCTTTGCTTTCTGTGACTGGCTAATCTCACATAATATAAAGTTCTCCAAGTCTATCCATTTTCCTTCGATGACATAATTTTGTTCTTTTTTTTATTGCTGAGTAGAATTTCATTGTGTGTATATCCTATAATTTTTAATCCATTCATCTATTGATGGACCTAGGTTGGTTCTATGATTTGGCTATTGTGAATGATGCTGCTATAAACATTTATATACACATATTGCTATAATATTCTGATTTCAATCCCTTTGGAAAGATCCCTACTTTTAAAGTTCTTTAGTGAAAAAAAAAAAGATTCTGCATTTAGACTCTGTCATTATTATCTAATCCAAACTCAGTTCACACCACTATGTAATCCTGATAATAGAAGCCATCAGGATTCCCTGTGCTAGAATTCCTGCCTGCCTTTATTCCTTAGAACTCTGAGTTTTCTGATCTTGGGCACTGTCTTTCCCTTGACCACACTTCTACCTAGCTAGAAAGTTACCATGAGTCCTGTGCTGTGGAGTAATGCTACCCTCTTGCTGCAATTCTAACATGATCTATAGTAACTGCAGGGTTTCTTCCTCAATTCTGCAAATATCGTTTGCTCCCAGACTTCCTACCTATGGGCACACATAGCCTTTATCTCATTTTGAACCACTCTCCTACTATTTCCCTGCAGTGTCACAGGTGAACTCTCCATCTCCTCTCAAGTTGTGGTGCTTCCTCCACTTTAAGAGTCACTTTCTCATTGTCCTTTTTTCCACTCTCCAAGAATGTGTCCCAAGCTGTCCTGTTTCTGAGCTTTGCTTCCAACTCAGTGCAGATAGGATGCTAACATTCCACTTGTTACCCCAGAGTATAGGAAAGTTGTTCAGTGAGAAGATGCAATTATCACACTGGTTCATATAATACCAGGTAAGAAGTTCCAGAGATTCTAACTTATAGAGATAAGGATGGTTCACTGAGGCTACAGGTGAACTGGAAACTGAATTTTCCTAAGCAGACTTTTAAGACTATCAGTAAATATTTCATTTGGCCCTAGAAAATAAAAGATAATTCAGTGATAAATATTCTGAGCTTTGGAGGGAGCTGTAGTAATGACCACTTCACCATCATCATTGCCACCATCACTGTTGTCATCACCCCCAGTCTTTATCCCCTGCCCAGTATTCTGGGGTCTCTGACACTGGGTCACTGGTTTACTCTCTGACAAGGACTAAGAATCCCTGCCTTGATTTACAGTTAGATTGCTACTGTCACATTTTAATTTTTTATGGTGGCACAGGTAATCTAATAAGTACTATACAAGTATTATCTTATTTAATGCTTAAAATAACTCCATAGGTAAATTAGTATTAGCTTTATTTTGCATATAAAGAAGTTGGAATTTGTATCCCTTCTGTGTACCAATGTGTTGTCTCTTGAAGGTTCAACTGTAATCTAGAGAGATATTGTCAATGCTTTCCTCTCTTTTTTCCTTTCTTTTTACTCCCTTCCCCCCCTCTTCCCTCCCTTCTTTCCTTCCTTCTTTCATTTCTTTTCTTTCTGTGTAAGCATGGAACTCAGGGCCTTTCACATGCTAGGTAAGCTCTCTACCACTGAGTTACATCCCCAAGCCCACTAATACCTTCATTTACTTTATATCTGATGAGCAGTTATAATACAATGTGACAAATGCTGAGACAGATGGAAGTTTGGGTGTGATGAGAGCCCCTGATCTGGTTTTGCATTTGAGGGTGATTAGCAAGGGCCTTTTGGCCCAAGTGACATCTATGCCAAAATCTTAAGGTAAACAGAGGCAGAAGGAGTGTCCCAGCTGAGATCTGGTGTGTGTGTGACTATATGGAAGCACGTTAGTGGGGCATATCTTAGTGTCAAGAAGTATAACTGAGCATGCCAATTCCAACTTTAGACTATGTGATGAAGTTTTCCTTTCCTAGTAGGCCCATGGAAACCATTACAAAAGGCATTATTTTTATATGACCAGGTGATATCGCACACCATGCAGTGCTTGGCCTCCATTTGTAGCACAGAAGGAGAGGCACTGTGTCCAAATGGGCTATAGCTGCAGGGCAGACTGCTGAGTGCTGAATATGCCAGCTCTGTGTGGCCATTTTAGTCAACACGGAAGCAGGCAGCTGTTCGTGTGGAGTACATTGATAGCAAGCAAAAGGAACTGTGAAAGTCAGTTGATTAAAATGTAATACTTAGAGAGATTGCCAGCAGTGTTGAGACAGCAGGATGGGGACAGGTAGATCTAGGCTAAGTGGGTCTCTCTCCTTGGCCAACGAGGTTAAAGTTTATCTTCTTTGAGAGGATCATCTGCAAATCCTGCTGCCATCACATCCTCCAGTGTATCTTCTATTCTTTATTACATTTAAATACGAGGAATAAGTGGCAGGCCATTCTCATAAAAGAGTTGGATTCAGTTCTTCTTCACTGCACTCTTTTGTTATCTTCCTAAAGTTTCTAGATAAAGATTCTACTGAGAGATTTTTCTTTTCAAGTGTGAGTCTAATAGATTTCTATCTGCCTGCTAAATTTAAGATTATAGCCTTGGGCACAAATTCCACTCTGCATGTGTGTGATCCATGAGGAAAACTGGCTAATTGGCTTCTTTCTTGCAGCCAATGGAGGAATCTTGTATTTTAAATTTTTAATTTGTAATTAAATTTTTAAATTTTTTTATTGTAGTAATTCATGCAATATAGCATACATCTTTGTTAAGTACGAGTTGTTAACAACATATTTGCACACAGTTCTCATTTGACCCTTTCCCCAATTCCCACCCCAATCCCCTCCCCTTCCCTCCCCCTCAGGTTCACTTCGGTGAGTGACCTTGATATGATTGTGTAATTAACCAACATTTGTATATCTTATTTTTAGAATAGTGTTAGTTTTGTTAAAAAGTCACAAAGATAATACAAAGAGTTTTTCTATGTCCACACCAAGCCCTTTCCTCCATTTTCCTTAGCAGAGCATTTTTGTCATGATTAAGGAATAAATGTAGGTAATATCTATATGGAGTTAGCTAACTCCATACTTTATTGAACTTTTGTGATTATTTCCCCCTAATGTCTGCTTTTTAGTTCCAAAGTCCAACCCAGGATGCCACATTATATTTAATTGTCATTTCTACATAGGTTCTTCTGATCTAGGAGTTCCTCTATCATTCCTTGCCTTTGATGGCCTCATAGTTTTGAGGAGTGTATTAGGCATTTTATAGACTATGTCTCAACTTGAGTTTGGGTGATGTTTTTCTCCTGGCTAGATTAGGGTTGTGGAATTGAGAGAGGAAGTCTACAGAAGTGAAGTGTCATTCTCAACACCACATGTCAAGAATGCATGCTACAACTTGACCTAATGGCTGGTTATATTACTGCATGCTGCTTTATTGAGATATAACACACATACACTTAAATTCACCCATTTAGAATGTGTCATTCAAGAAGTTAGTATAATCACAGAGTTATGCAACCATCAACATTAATTTTAAAGGATTTTCGTTACTTCTAAAAGAATCCCAATTATCCATTAGTATTCACTTTCACCTACCTCCCCCATTAGGCAATACTAATCTATTATGTCTGTGTATACTTGCCTATTCTATATACATAGAACGAATCCTATGAATGAAATCACATAGTCTTTTTATATACCTGATTTCTTTCACTGAGCATAAAGGTTAAGCATACTTTAGCATGTATTGGTACTTTATTTATTTTTATAGAGGAATAATATTCCATGGTATGTGTATATCATATTTTCATTATACATTTATTTCCTCCTTTTGCTTATAATGAATAATACTGCTGTGAATATCTGTGTGCAAATTTTATGTGAATGCAATAATCTCTCTTATCCCTTTTTCTTCTTATTTTACTTTTTGGAGTGGAGTTTCTGGTTTACGTATTACCTTTTAAGTTATAAAGTATTTAAATACCCATTTAATCTTTGAAGCATTCTGAGATATAATTATCACTATAATGCCTCATATAAGGAACTGATTTTATAGAAATTTGATGACTAAGAAAGATACAGAGTAAAGACAAACCTAAAACAGTTGGGATGCATTCTTGTTGCTCTTGAAAACTGAAGAATGACTATAAGAAAGAAAAACATGAGTAAGAGGAAATGGGATTTTTTTATGAAAGTAGTATTTATTTGTATTAATAAAAACTTGAATTTATCAGGCAAGTCATTTTTGGAGTGGGTTCAAGAGAGAACGGGAAGAGAAGGAGAGAGTCACAGACATCTTCAGAGAGTTTCATTGGAGAGGGAAGTAGAGAAATAAAGGACTTACAGAAAGGGGATGAAGAGTTATTGCTTTTATTTACTTTTTCAAAGATAGAAGATAGCACAACATCTTTGTTTTTTTAGGGAACAGTTTCATAGAGGAAAACCTGTTTGACCCTGGAGAGAAAGGAAGAGGACAGTTGGAGGACTGTATTCTAGAATGGGGAATAGTATCAAGGCACACATAGTGGGGTTGGCATCTCCTCAAACATAGACACGGAATTACTTTTCCAATATCTGCCCTCTCTCTTTTAGCCATATTTAAGATCAAGATAATGCATGAGAAAATGCCACTTTCCTCATGATCCCCTTGAATTCTTAATGGAGTTCTGACAGCAGTTAATTATTGAGTTTTTTCAGAATTAAAAAAGGAAGTATTTCCATGCCATTAAACCATTTTGTCCTCATATCCCACTGAGATCTGTAGGATCAGTCATTTCATTCCCATTTCATTGGTGAGGAAATTAAAACAGCTCAGAGAAGCAGAGGAATAGGCTGTAAAGCTTATATATAAGTGACAAAGCAGCCCGGTAGCCCACACCTGTCATCCCAGTACTTGGAAAGCTGAGACAGGAGAATCGTAGGTTCGAGGACAGCCTCAGCAGCGAACTAGAGAGACCCTGTTTCAAAACAAACAAACAAACAACAACAAAATTAAAAGATATGAGTGTGTAACTCAAAGACAAATTGCCCCTGGGTTCAATCCTCAATACCTCAAAACATAAAAATAAAAATTAATACATGGCAAAGCTAGTTACTGAACCAATGTCTTTTGACTCTAGGTCTCATTTTGTTTCCAGATAACTACAGATACCAAGAAATCCACTTGCTGTAAATTATTTATGTACTGTTTGGAAGGAATAATATTGTTTCCAGTAATCATTGTTAAGCTTGGAATCCCTTGTGAATTTTTTGCCCCAAATTGGCATGCTACATTTAGCAAGTACTGATTAGAAAGAAGAAAGTTGTCATAACAAGGCAGATAGGAGTTCTTCACACCAATCTAGTTCCCAGGGAAATAAGCAAACAAACAAACAAAAAAATTGAAAATGCAAAAATAACCCAATGAAACAATGGAAACATCTATTTCTTTGGCCCTAGCCCAATTAATAGCAAGTCATTTATTAAGTTCTGATTGCATGGGATCTGGGGACATTTTAATTAATTGTCAGAGATCCACTTATTAGTCTGCTCAGGAAGTCATAAGGATTCGATTTATACCTCAGTTTCCTAGGAGATTTAGTTGAAATTCTTGTGCTGATTCAGAAAAATATCTGAATTTTGATTCAGAAAAAGCTCTGCATAGCCATGGGACTTGCTACTATCTGGGCACCCTCCCTTTGGGGATAAAGGCTGTGGCATAGTCCTTCTGTGACAAAGCATAGTAGACATAGAAGAGAGAGTTGGAATTTGCTTTTAGTATCCTGGTTTCAGTTCACCTCTGCCTCTGAGAATAGTGGGCAGGACACATGGCTTATGTCTGAAGCTCACCTGAATTCCATGGTGATCTCAAGCAGTGCAAAAGCTTTGTTAGTGCTAGAAAGGCAGACAGATAGCAGCAATGGTGGCCACATTGTTAAACTAGCATTTGAAGATTATTTACCTCTCTTATAATGAGTGCTTTCAAAGGGCATCATAGCAGATAATTTCAATTCATGAATAGGCTTTTGTTTATCATTTTGGGATCCCACACTGTATAATACAAAATTTGGCCTCATAACCAAAGTAAATAAACATCACACTTTCATGGCATCTCTGATGCACAGAAGGTTGGGAGGAGTCCTCAATATGTAATCCTGCCACATAATAAATGCTCAACGCACAGTTCATCATTGTTGAGTAAATACTTATTTTTTTGTCAAACATTAAAATGTAATTGGAGTTATCTGTGGGCTTAGGGTTCTTTAAATTAGTAAAGTGCTGTAGCTCTTGCATGTCCTTTGGCTGGAATACTCTCATTTTCAGAAGTGTCTTCCTTCTGGAAATACTGCTTGGTTAATGAATAAAAAAAAGAGTTAGCCTTTAATATTCTAATGCCATCCTTTAAAGGGTAACAGTATGTTCTGTGATTGGATTCTGTCCATGTTCTCCTGCTTTCTGCATATTAACAAAGTGTTCTGGAACTGGGAATATTTTGCTTTTAGCCCTCAGGAAAGTGATCAATAACCTTTTGCATTTTGTTCTATTAATTGCGCCAGTCAAGGGATGAACTTGACTTGATAAATAAATAAAACTGAATTTGAACAAGCTTTCACACTGATTGGGGGCTCTGGGAAATTCCTCTTGCAGACTTTTCTGCTTTGTTTTTACTTATATCTGGACATTCAGTTTTTAAAAGACAGTTGTAATCAATGTGGGGCACTTCATATGATGGAGTGAGACCACTGGTGGGGTTTAGAAGTTGAATGATGGGGCCAGAAAGGGGGTTGGAATCAATTCAAAGTCAGTTAAAGTATAATAAAAGTGAATCAAAGCTGAGTGGTGATTCACAGTAGGGAGGTCATGGACTGACAAACTCTTCCCTATGCATTACTTATGAATTTCTTGACAATCAGCCACCCAGGGATGTTAATGCGTAGTTTCGCCTCTCCATCTGTCATTCCTAAATCTAAATGTTCTGTCCAGAATAGCCATTGTGGCAAGAATGACAAAGTGTTTTCTGGGCTCTACTCTGATTAAAAATTCCATGAAAATATTAGCAGAGATTCACAAGACAGAGACTTTGGTCATATTGGGTAATGATTGAGGAAGATGTGGGGCTTATGGAGGAAGACAGTGATACAGGATTTGCATGTATGTTACTGTCAACACGATTCACATTATGATGTGAGACTATAATGCACCAATAAAAGCATATAAAGTATAAAATTACAACGATGATGCATCCAGTGGAAGGGAATAAAAGCTTTTTATTTTCTCCATAATTCCAGGGGCTGCTGAGGAAAGTAGGCGGAGCTGTTTCCTGGGAGAGACATTTGAGGAGATGAAATTGGACTCTACACCTGAGGGGGTTGCACGTACTGGTAGGGTCACAAGTTGGCACCGCCATTGGGAGATCCCAGAGCACCACTGGGAGCTGGAGTTATAGCATGACATATTGTTATGCAGTGCACCATGTGACCCTCTGTGACACCATGGTCCTCCATGAAAATACCTAAGCATGCCTAGCAAATGTGAAAGTGCTTCTTTGGGAAACATATAGAGCTCTGCACTCAAGTCTGATGGGATGAAATCTGGAAGCCTTGTACTTCCAAGAACAAAGTTAGAGAGGTGTGTGGAGAGGGGGCGGGGAAGTGATGGGACTTTGAACTGTCCTAGTTAGTGGACCTGGGGTTCAGTGCCAACTTACACCAAAGTTTTGCAGTGTTTGAAAAAGTCCCCAAGTGATTTTAAACCTTGTTTGCTGAGAATATCTGAAAGTGTTTGTTAGACAGGAAGGTGCAATATTTTCTTCACATGCTTCAATCTGGAATGGAAGAAACAGGATGGAAGTTGAATGTATTTTAATCCGGCAATAGGTATTAGCAGATGAAAGAGAGGAAGAGAATTAAGACACATGAACTATCAGCTATCTACCAGGCAAAGTGCTTGATATTTTCTTCATGACATGCCTTCTTTATTTTCATTTTACAGATGGTAAGACTGATGTCTGAAAACAAATACTCTAATGTTTAAAAGCCACTGTGTAAGGACATGTATATTTGATTCCAAAATTTTCTTTTCTCTTTATTATATACCTTGAATTGGGGGAAGAAATACTTTTCCTGATGTTTTCAGAGCCAAAAAGCAAAACTTGGGCTTACAGACTGGACTTGGTGAAGGCTATATATGGGAGGGGGCAGGGACGTTGAAAACCAGCTCTGATTTCTACCAAAGACATTCCTATTCACACTGTGATACTACCTCCTGATGAAACATATTTTAAAAATGTTTTTGATTTCAGCATTCTTCTAAGAGTGTGAAACAGCTGTGAGCTAGGTAATATTTACATCTAGCTTTGAGAATTCAATGCAAAACTTTTCACAATACTAGATACTATTGTGATGTAGAGGTTTCAGTATTGATTACAGAGTCTGATAATTCTTCATGATGAAAGGTTGGCTTCTCTCCTGTGGCTTGGATGTTTTCTTGTTCACAGGAGGTGGATATTTGGAAACACACTGAGAAAGGGAAAATTCAGCTGGCAGAATTAGAATTCAAATTACAATAACATCTGAATTTTGAAAATAAAATGTCATACTGAATTTTTTTAGGAGCCATGCTGAAATAATGCTAGAGTACATCTACTATTGGTTGTCTTTGCTATTTTGCCTTTTCTAAGTGTTCTGTCTTCCAGGTACATTATTGGCAAATAGCCAAGCATGTGGAAAAGCCTGCCCAAATACATCTTGCTTTAGTTTTCCTTTGCTCTCTAGGGCATGGTTACTACTGCTCCTGGTTATTTTTCTGTTTGGAACCAGACCTTAGAAATTTTAAATGCAGCATCTTGCCTGGCTCTGAGATGTAGCAATTCTCTGAAGGTATTGATCCTTTCTTAAGGGTGATATTTCCCCACCTTGCCTTCCCTGGTGCTTCTCTCGCTAGAGGGTCCTTTAAGAGTGACATTGTGGACTGAGATATAGACAAAGGATTCCCTGGCTATTGACACAGTAGGGGCTGGGAAATCACAGAGGAATTGAAATATAAAACGTGAATTATGGAGAAGGAGAGAGGTAATGGTAATTTCTAAATAGAGGCAAAACAGCGTGCCAAATGTTCTGTGGGCATTCAGCTGTCTGGCTTCTAAAACTCTTGGACAAAGTCCCTCATCAAAGCCTTGGCTGAGTGCGCCCGGGAAGCATCTAACTCCTTCTGCACCTGTGTCTCTCCCAGGGGAGACAGCCTGTACCATGCTGGGGTCTGTCTGGAGTCACAGAACTCATTTTCTAATTTTCCTGAAAGAACTCAATAGAGATAGCCCAAATGGGGTGAAGGGAGGTATGTTTCTTGCTTTTAGCGAAACATAAAGACATTTCACTCTTCTAAACCTGAGTATATTCGTCTGTGAAATATAGGCAGGTTTGAAGAACAAATGAGGTAATTTATGCAAAACAAGAGCAAAGAGTATGGACCTCAATAAATGATCGCTAATTTTACATAATTTAGGGTGGTGAGGTTTCCCACTGCTGGAGAAATGTGGAGGATTTAAACAAATGACATACACTTTTGATAATAATAATACTTTATAGGAAGCTTATGTATCTTAATTATAATACCAAGGACTTTACTGAATTCCTTAATCTTCATAGTATTTATGAGATAGGAATTTTCTTCATATTAATAAATAAAAAAGAAATACACAGGAGTTATTTTTTCTAGAGAGAGTGGTGTGTGCCAATCCTTCTCCAAGCTCCTTTCTCTCACGTCTTTCTGCTTATTCCCTCCGTGCCAGGTGTCACATCTGAATGGATCCTGTCTCCTTTTCCTCCCTCCTTAGAATGATGGATTCTCTGAGATCCCTGCACTATTCAACCTGGAAGGAGCAATAGTAGTAGTATGAGGGTCTGGCATGTGATGGGGCAACAAATATCCAGGAAATAAATGAATAAATGACAAAGAGACAATTAACTAAACACCATGGAGTGTTATTCTAAACACCACGGAGTTCCATGCAGCTATTTTACACTTTCAGCCCTAATCACAAATGTGATTATTGACCAGCATGGTGGTGCACACCTGTAATCTCAGCACTTGGGAAGCTGAGATAGGTCACAAGTTCTAGGTCAGCCTCAGCAACTTAGATAGACCCTTAGCAACCTAGTAAAACCCTGTTTCAAAATAAAAAATAAAGTAGGGCTGGGCATGTAGCTCAGAGGTAGAACACCCCTAGGTTCAATCCCCAGGCCACCAAACAAGCAAACAAACAAAATCCCCTAAAAAACAAGTGAACAAATAAAAAACCAAATGTCATTATTATTTGTGTTTTCTATCTTTTCTGTTATGTAAGATTTTGATGGTAGGAATAATGTATATTGCACATTTTTATCTCTAGCCCCTAAAACTGCATTTAGTATAAAATAACACTTGAGGTTAAAAATAAGAATCAATGTGTAAAGATTCCTTCTCAAAAAGAGACATGATAGATTAGTCGAATTATGGGGAAGACAATTTTCTGGAGAACAGTCTGTTATTCTGTAAAAACAAAGAAACAAACAAACAAATACTTGTTGGCTGTATTGTTATAAAGAACTTAGGAAAATTAAAGAGCTAAGGAGATTCTGACTCAATATGATTTAGGCTGAGTTGGTTTCCCATTACTAGATGTTGATCTAGTAATATATACTAAAATAATGGGATTTGGATCCAAAAGATACAAATTTCACTTTGACAGGTATTCTTGTTCTGTCTTCTGTCACATTCAATCATTTGTTGCTCCTCTGTGACTCATAAAGTTATAGAAAGCTTTTTATCTTGATGCCATTCTGAATCTATAGATTATAAATTCATCTTTTTAGAGCCTGCTGAAACCAAGGATTCTTCAGTATAATGAGCAAAGTATTTTCTTTAGGGGATACAGAGCTAAGATGAAGTACTGGATGTACTGCTTGCTAATTTAGGTTGCTTGTCACAAACTTGAAATTTCCTGTTTTAGGTAATTTTGTGGAATTCAGACATACTTATTTAATGATCTTCCATCATATATTTATTAGCACTTGTCATGCACCAGTACCTGTACTAATATATAATATTTTCTCAAGTAAAATCTCAAATGGGAATAGTTCAGGAGTCAAAAAACTTTTACTCCAGCCGGGTGTGATGGTGCATGCTTGTAATCCCAGCATTTGGGAGGCTGAGATGGGAGGATCTGGGTTCGAGGCCAACCTCAGCTACCTAGTGAGGCATTCCACAACTTAGTGAGACCCTATTTCAAAATAAAGAATAAAAAACAGGGATGGGGGTGTAACTCAGAGGTAGAATGCTCCTGAGTTCAATCCCCAGTACTGAAAAAAAAAAAAAAAACAAAAACAAAAAAATCTTTTATCAGCAAAGGGCTGACAGTAAATATTTTAGTGTGCCATGCACACTACTATTCAAGTCTGTTATTGTCGTGAGAAAGCAAACATGGACATAAATGTGTGAACATAGCTGTTTAAATTCTGTTCACAGTTTTCTTAGAAACACAAGCATTAGAGTTACATTTAGCCCATGACAATAGTTAACCAGCCAAAGGAATAGTTGAACACTTCTAAGAAATCATACAAATGGCATGCAATTTATATCAAACTATTCCTGTGATTTATGGTTAATTTTTTCAAGTCCTTCATCTAATTATCAATGAGTCTATGAGAAATATGGATGAAATAATTGTGGCTCTCAACTTTTGGGCCAAGGTTTGGTTTTAAGATCTGATTTCACTTATGAGAAATGCTATGGTTAGCACCACCTCTCTACTCATATCTACAAATACCATGTTAACACAATACTTTTAATAATCTTGGGAAAGTGTTGTGTGCAAGTCTTTTCCTATTCCTCTATACCTCATTATGGTGTATAATTACAATGCACCAATACAAGTATATTAAAAATAATCTTGGAGCTACTTTTCCAGAAAATGAGTATCTTAAGAATGCTTAAATCAGAAGCTGTATAGAAGCCAGTATTACAGGTAGCACAGGAGGAGGCACATTTACAGACTGATGGCAGGTGGATGCTGGCTCCTAGAAATCTACTCCCCCAGTTGGAAAAGACTCTTCTCTTCCACAGCAGTTACTCTGGGTTGGTATCCTGAATACAATACTTACCAGTTTTTAGATCTGGGACCATTACCATTTCTAAGTCTCGGTGTTCTTTTCAATAAAATGGGGGCAGAAATTTTACCCATCTCATCGGGTTATTGCATGGATAGATGCAATAATATAAGGGCTCTTGCCAGAGTCTCTCATTCCATCACTTCCAAAATAGTTAACTGTTTCTTATTCCTCAGGTGAGAAGGACTAGAGGTTTTCATCCTTTCTCTTGCAAAAATGAAGAGTGTTAATGTGATATTTGGGCAAGAGAACATTTATTACAAACTTTTTTTGACTGATGACCTACCTAATGGTTTTTATCCCACCACTCGGAATGCTTCAGGTCTGAATTAGAACATAAAATGTATTTTCTTTTAGAATAAGTGTTATAAAAGTTTATGAAATATAACTGAACAGTGCCACTAATGCTATTCTTCTCTGCATAAAAGCCAAATGACCTTTGTAGATCAATCTGGTGTTTTAGCATTGCATCAATGCAATTACTGACTTATAAATTACATTTGCCAGTGCCTACATATAGAATAAAAACAATACTACACTTTGAATATAGGCTATTTATTTGATATCTCTACCCTATTAAAATGATACTTCTTCTATTTCAACATTTCATTACCCCCTATGGCCAGCAATTACATATAGAATCAAAACAACACTACACTTTGAATATAGGCTATTTATTTGATATCCCTACCCTATTAAAATGATACCTCTCCTATTTAAACATTTCAGTACCTCCTATCTTCTTGATTTTTCTCTACAATCTTTATGACACAATTTATATAATATGTGTCTTTATTTATTTATTCTCTTCTCCCCCAGCCCCTTAGAATGTAAGCTTCTAGGGGTAGAGAGTTTTGTGGGATGAATGGGTGAATTAATGGTCATATATATATAAGAGAAAGTTCTTTTGTTCTTGGGCATAGATAGCCCACTCTATCTGTACTTCATCTCTGAGATATCAGTTCTGGGGGCAAGTGTGTGAGGACATAGAATATAATGTTGCTAACAGAACCTTTCCAATTAGATGCTGAGATTAGACTCTTTGCTCTTCCACTTTTTGAATGGGTGATTTGTCCCAATGTTGTTAAATCTCGGATCCCTTATCTTTAAAACAGATAGGATAAATTACACCCGTCTTAGGTGCAAATAAGATGATGTGTGATGATCCCTTAGCACCAAGCCTGGCACATAGCAGGTGTTCAATAATATTGCCCACCATAATGGCTAATACACGACTGGCAGCTATGCAAACAGGGCAGACTGTCTTTCATGCATATTGTCAGCAGAAAGACAAGACAGATGGCCTAGTGCATGATATTGACTGGAGAATCTAAGCTAAAATGTTTAAACAGTGATTCTTGAACTGGGATGAGAAGGGTCCTAAGAATCACTTGGAATTTCCAAAGTCTCCATGCTCTAGAGTCTGCAATATTGTTTCAGCTTTAGAATTTATGTTTTGATGTGATTCTGCTACTGAGGGAAAATTGTCCAGCCTCACTGGTTTTGTGGTGAAATAAACTTTGATAAGAAATTTGTAATACATTCTTAAAATATAGTATGTTTGTGATGGCTATAAACATGGCGCATATGAAATACTGACTCAGTATTACACAAGAAAGTCACTATTTGTTCCAAAGGCTTTTTGTGCATAGCATTTTCCTTAACACTACTATGTAACAGTTTACCAGGATGTTTTATGTCTGAATGTAGATAGTTCTATTTCTCTGTAGGCAAAATGGCTTCTTGAATTTTATGCTTTCTAATCATCATTATTTAAGTTGTCTTTGTGACAAATTATTGGTGTTTTTGAAAGATTATGTTCCTCACTTTTACAAAATAACTTGACTTGCTAACCTTCATTTCTAAGATCACATTAGGTCAGTTTAGTTGGGGCAGAAAGATGACCTTACTACATAAATAGGATACAAATGATAAAAATTTGACTCCGTAACTCCTTAAAAGATAGCAGAATTATCTAACAGCAGGCTTACATTTCGGTATCAGTATGTAAAAATTAATGTATCTTCTTAATGACCATTAAAAATTGAGATAATTAATTATGTTGCAACCTAGAAGTTTATGTCTTTTGACTGTCAAAGCATAATATGGACATGAATTTTTTTCCCCCTGGTACCTCAATATTCATTTGAAAAAAATTACCAAGATTGCTTTCTCTACCTGCAGTGTGGATATTCATGGGTATGTGTCTATTTTAAAACATAGCCACAATGGGAACAATAAGCCTGATGTGATTTAATAACATCTCTGATTAATTCTTCTGAGTGAGTGGGTGAATTTGAGGAGGAGCCAGCAACAGAAACTGGTGTTCATTAGCTTAAAAGCCACAGTCAATAATAGCAGTCTTCCCCTTGTCTGAATTTTGGATTTTGAGTGGCTGTCATAGACTCCTTGAGACTGGAGAGCTCCCTTAAGGAATAAACAAACACCCTGTATGATGCTGAAGCATGAGAGTGGTGCTTTGATAGAGAAAGGCTTCCTGCCTGCCATCTTTAGTGCTCTCAGAGGTCTTGGTGAGGCACACAAACAATGTCTGCCTGTGAAGGAGGAACATTCTTGATTGTTTTGATCCCTTTTTATTAAGAGCATGTGCACCTCCTCATAGCCCATTCCTCAGAGGTAAAATCAGTAGCAAAGTGAAGTCAACAACTGTGGGTAAAATGGAGTATGTTGCTTTGGTCCCAAGGCTAATTGCTTCTAAGTGTGTTTCCAGGATTCTTCAAAGGTAAAGTGGAAAGAATCAAGATACTTGAGTGGAAGGAAAAACGGACTGGAAACACCAGGCATATCATCTGGGAATGCTGATAAAGGGGAGAGATGGCTCAAGATTGTGGAGAAAGAATTATTGATGGTGAGCTGCTCACAGTGCTTTTGAGTAAGAGATTTATTGAGGCATCTGGCTTGTATCGATTTGGAGGGCTTCAGATGGAACTTTTTAGCAAATGAAGAAATCCCTGCCTCGTGGTAATGCATGCGATTTTGTCCAGTCTGGCCCTTTATCAGAAGGTGCATGCTTCAGTGAAGGGGAACAAAGTGCCACCTGTGAAATTGTAGTAGTCGTGGATAAGGCACTCATGTCAGCAGAAAAGAAGCAGCCGTGGGAACAATGCCAGCTAGCTCTCTGTCAGTGGAATGAATCTTTTAGTTACGGCTTATTGAAAAGGAAACAGTTCAAATAATGCTATGTCCATATATGAACCTATCACGGCCAATACCACTGACATATACAGGTTGGGGGGAGGAGCGAGCAGATGGGATCCTGAAGGAAACACATCGAGTGCTGTGTGTGTTTGAAGCTCACTATGATGTGTAATTACAATGCACCAATAAAAGTATAAAAAATAAAAGAAAGAGCTGGGCGTGGTGGTTCACGCTTGTAATCCCAGCATTTGGGAGGCTGAGACTGGAGGATCCGGGTTTGTGGCCAGCCTCAGCTGCTTAGTGAGTCCCTCTGCAACTTAGTGAGACCCGGTTTCAAAATAAAGAATAAAAAATAGGGCTGGGGGTATAGCTCGGAGGTAGAATGTCCCCAGGTTCCATCCCCAGTGCCACAGGGGGAAAAAAAAAAAAAGAAAGAAATATGGTTTTACTGGGAATGAGTTCCAAAACTGACCCACTGGAAAGTGTTTAGATGTCATGAAGAAATACCGATCATTTGTAATTTACTATTTCTCCAGTTTATTTTCTCAAATCATGAATGGAACTTAATCCTGTTATCGTCCTACCCATCACCTACCTCTCTCCCATTTCCCAAAATGAACAGCCAGCCCTCTATTAGTGTCACCTCTCCCTGTGGTCATTCTTGTCATTCTTAGTCCTTGACTTTCCATTCATTCTCACTGAGAAAACAGGGACCAGCTTGTAAGAACTCACCACTTTCTGCCCCCAAACTAAACATTTTCTCACTTTGTATTTTCTTTCACTCACATTTATCCATTTACTTAATTGATGGTTATTTATTATACATATCCTTCTATGTGCAAGACAACGTGCTAGGTGCTACAGATGGATCAGTGAATTAAACACAAAACCTGATGACAGGGAAAAGTGAGATGATCCCCTTTGTGTACTTCTTGCCTCCTCAGGATCCATACCCTATTCAACTTTGAGTCTTGTTCTTCTGTCTACAAAGAATTCCCTCTGCTCTGCTAGCTTCTCCCCATCAAGATTGAAAAGGCTCAGGTTTCTTCTATCTGAAGAAGTAAATCCAAATAAAACTAGCAAAAATGCCTTGCCTATTTTGCCATGTCATTACTGCTCTTTCTTGTAACCGAGCTCGTCCACTATGACTTTCTAGTTTTCCCTTTATTCATTTATTCACATACTCTATGTAATCTATTTCCTACAACACGAAGGGAACTGAACTCACAGAAGTTACCAATATGCTTTTGGGGTGTTTTCTCAGTCCTTGTGGTTACTTTTTCCTAGTGACTACTACTAAAATAATCTCCTCCTTTGGCTTCTGTGACTCTACTTTCTCTTGTCCTGATTTTCCTGCTCCTTCTCTGACTGTTGCTTCTCTATTTATGTTCCAGGCCCTTCATTCCCTTTTCCCCTAGAATTCTAAAGTGACTCAACAGTTCCTTTCCTCTAGTGATTGCATCTACCAGTTTCGTCAACAAACCATCTGAGTACTAATTGTTTGAAAATCTGTATCTCCAGCCTATCTGTTTCTTTGGTATTCTAAATCTATATTCCTGACTTTTCTCTTGTAGACTATTGACATTCCAAATACAACACGGGCAAAATTAAACATGTCCACTCCAATGAAATCTGCTCCCCTCCACGTATTGTCCTCATTTAGGTATATTACACTATTCACTTAGGAATAGCAGTGGCTAACATTTATTATTTCCATGTTCTAGGCACTGTGAAATATACTTGATAAAAGTTTTTTTTTTTACTAAATCCTAACTGCCTTTGAAGAAAGATACTATAATTATCATTGTGTTTATAGATCTGCAATCTAAGACTCAAGGTTATAAATTGACTTTTTTCTATCACATAGTCAGAGGCCAACCCTGGTTCTGACACCAGGGACTGAGATTCCAGAATTCAGGATCTCAATGTCATACAACTTGCTCAATAGTTCCAATGTCACTTTTGAGACCTTTCTCTCCACATCTACTCATACCAAATCTATTGGTTTTGTTCCAAATGTAACAATGTCTTTCTATTCTTGCTGCTATATACTGTATTATGCTAGGCCTTTGCTGGATGGTTTACATTATCTTGCTGATATTATTGCAATTCTTTTCTAACTAATGTCCTTGACTTTGGGTCAGTTCTTTGCCTACATTGAAGATGCAGTGATCTTCCTCAAGCATAGATCTGATTGCACCATTTTCCCTTTGCACTTTTCTCACAATGACTTTTCGTAGCCTTTAGAATCTTGTTAAATTCCTTAATATACTATATAAAGCCCTCATTTCCTGGTCCCTGCTTCTCTCACTAGCCTCATCTTTTATTACCCAGCCTTAAGGAGCTATTGGAAGTTCTCTGGGCTGATTATATGATTTATGGACTTCTGGTCTTCATCCATATAATTCCACTGCAAACACCATTTTCTTTCTCTTCTTCACCTACAAAATATCTACTAATTTGCAAAGCTTAGTTTAGGAGTCCTAGTTTCCAGAAAGCTTTTATGTTGCCTACCTCTCACCAAGCCATCTAGGTCCTGAGCCACTAATATGTGCTTTTACTGTGATAACACTTATTTCTTTATGGCTTATCATTTTCCTTTCCTGCGTTTTCTGTTAGATTTCAAATTTCTCATGAACTGAAACTCTGACTTATTCATTTTTGTGTCTTAGTGCTAATACAATGCCTAATGGTTAAGAGATTTTAATTAAATCATAGGGACAATTTGGAGAGGAAGGACAAATTTGTCCTGAGTTTGTTATCTGCTCCTTACTTTCCTATTTCACCATCTCAGATAATAATGTGCTGGAAGGGATCGTGGCAAGTTAACTAGACCATAGTTAATCCAAGATAGCACCTCCACTGTGCACTGCAGTTGGTTTATACAAAGGCATTGATTTGATTGCTCTTAACTTATTCAGAGAGATGTCTAATTGATTCCTAGAGAAATCCCTGGAGGTCCATCCTAGCACTTTCTAATCTCTAGTTAAATATTTCTCCCATAAATTTACCTTGAAGCTGAGCTGACTTCTATCTTTCTTGGTAAACACAGAAAATATATTGGTGCCTCTTTTCTCTCACCCTCTCAAACTCAAATGTTATGCCTGCATAATCTTTTAAGTGTTTGCCAAGTAGAATTGTCATGGAGCTGAACCCCTCTCAGAGGAATAGTGACCGGTGTCAGTCCTGCACATTGGTGGGGGCTGGAATCACTTGACTTTACAAATGATCTTTAAAAACTCAGGGAGTACTCTGCATTCATTTTGCTTCTGTCCTTTCTGACTCTCACAATCGTGCTACCTCTCCCAGAGTCACTTTCTTGTTTTCTAAGTTCAGAACTGCAAAAAAAATACTGAATTTTCTCAGTCATAAATCTCCATGAACTTGAACAACAATGGCTCAGAAGGGAGAGGCATACAATGCTTTGCTTACTTGCAGTGACTGTATAATTATGTTCAGGGTAACTTATTCAAGGGGTATAGACATAAGTCACCAGTGTTGTTTATGAAGAGTTACAGTGTTTTCTTTCCCAAAATGTTACCTACTTTTGTTTCAACTAAATATGATTGTCAAGTGTTTACATCATTTATTGTATTACATGTGTGTATGTTTTTGGCCTTGCTTAATTCTCAGAGTTAATTTAATTTGAAATTTGTGCAAGTTCTCACGTACTACTACACACCTCTCAAGTGTTGTGTTGACTACAGAGGTCAGGCCATGACTTCCATTTGAGATACAGACACTGATTCTTTTAACTGCAGCTTCCCTCATTCTTTGGCACATTATTTCTTTATTTTCCCTTCCAGTTGGGAACATCTACTAAAATTCTGTCTTTGCCCCTCTGGCCATGTTCTATGATGGGAGAATACTCTCGATTTTTAGTAAAGTCTCCCATCTTCCTTTAGCCTCTTAAATCTAACATTCTTCTAGACTCCAGTTTTTTGTCCCTCTCTCTTTTTAAATTAAACCCTACTCGTGCCTTCTTTCTGTTCCTCTAATGATTTCCAAATCCACACATTGGATGTTGATCACTTACTTACAATCTACTATTTCCAACTCCTACATAGAACTCTTTATCTTAAAGGGAACATTTCTAACAATAAGTTCACCATTTCAGTCTCCTGAAAAAAAAATTTTGAGTCAGATTTGATTCTTCCATTTTCTGCATTAAAAAAAAATCCAGATTTTACTAGTTTAGTCTCTTAACATTATGGTCACAAGCACTACAAGAGTCAATGCGGACACATTGCTGAGACCGGAGGATCAGGGTTTAGCCTCAGCTACCTAGTGAGGCACTCCACAACTTAGTGAGACCCTGTTAAAAATAAAGACTAAAAAAAAAAAAATAGGGCTGAGGATGTAGTTTGGAGGTAGAATGCCCCTGGGTTCAATCCCCAGTACTGCAAAAAAAATTAAAAAAAAAAAAAATAATAATGAGATAATGATTCTGCCATTGCAGAATATACAATCTAGTGGGAGATGCAAGCATTCAATCATATTATTAACAGCAACGTGGTGGACTGTACAGATGAAAGAACAAATGGAAGAAAGAAACAACAAACCCTGCCAGTGGAGGCCGGGAAAGCCTGCTCTGCGAGGTGACCTGGTAAAGGATGAATTGGGAGTAATAAGCCCCATAAACGGCTGCACGATGCTCAAGACTGGGAGAGTGAGCATCCTGGATTATTGGAGGCATAATAGAGTGTAGTAGTGAAGGAAACTGTAGAGGATGAGAGCAATGGGTTTGGAGAAGTAATCAGGGAACAGATGAAGAATGTCCCAGCATGACATGATAATGACTTGGGATTTCAATGTGTATGAAATAAGAATACTGGCAGCTGGGTGTGGTGGTGCAGGCTTGTAATATCAGTACTTGGGAGGCTGAGACAGGTGGATCGTGTGTTCGCGGTCAGCCTCAGCTACTTAGTGAGGCCCTCTGCAAATTAATGAGACCCTGTTTCAAACTAAAGAATAAAATAGGACTGGGGTGGAGCTCAGAGATAGAATGCCCCTGGGTTCAATCCTCAGTAGCACACAAAAAAAAGAGAAAATAAAAAGAAATAAGAATATTGGAAGACTTCAGGCAGCATAGTGATGGTAGGGTTTGCATTTTAGATCATTCTATCAGCACTCTGGGAGATGAATTGGAAGAGGGAATTAAAAGGTAGGGATATTAGTTAGCAAGCTTCTGCAAGTTTGAGGAGGCAGAGGCTGGCCTCCTTAACTTACAGTGCAGAGAGGAAATGATATGACTGGAATCAAGGCATGAGCGATAGGAAGGGCAAGTTGGATATTGAAGGGACTCAGAGGAAACGACTCTAGGTATGATAACTTAAGGAGCATAGGGAGACTTAAAATTGGCACTGAAGGAATGAAAAGAGAAAACTTATTATGGTTCTGCAAATAGATACATAGAGATCAGTGAGGGCTCATTTGGAATGGAAACTCCAAAAATGAAGTGGCTGCAATCTGCAGAATGTGAATTTCTCTGGCCGTGCTCAGTAACTTTATGAAGGAATTGAGAAGGCAGGTGCTGGTGGTGACCTTGTATTTGGTTTCTGAGCCTTTTTGAGCTAACTTCAGTCTTTAAGTCTCCTAATTTATTTCTCATACCTCCATTAACATTTGGCCTTATGTGCCACCATTCTCCAAACAGAACATGAGTATTTTAATTCTGGCCTTTTTCTCCCCTGTTGAAACTGCCATCATAACCTTCCCGTTTCCTCCTTTATCTGCAATAACCTCTCTTCTCTCATCCTCTTTAACCATTCCCTAACTGTCACATTTTTTTTCTCTTCTTACCAGCTCCAAAATATTTATTTAACTTCTGCCAAGTTTTAAAAAAACTTTCTCTTGCCCTTCTGGTTCACATGATGTAAGCTCTGGAACAGGAGTGCTAGGTTCAAATCTTGGCTTTGCTACAACTAGCTGTGTGAGCTAGGGGAAGTGACTCAGCATTCCTGAGCCTTCAAGTCCTCTTCTATTATTTGATTCTACTTCCCAGGATTGCTGTGCAATTAGTTCACTTAAACACTTGACTAGTACACAACACAGGACATAAAAAGGTCAATAATGTCTATCTAGTGTTATAAATGTGACTTGGTATAGAGGTTATTATGCTTCTCTCTGATCACATAGTAGGGGCTCAAGAAGTATAAGAAGTATTTACTAATATTATCTAATTAATATGCTATGAGATGCCTTGAAGATCCACCTCTGTTATACTTTGTCTTCTCCTTCAGGAAAGAAATACCAGTCTATATTTTTGAGGTTTCATAAATAGTGAGTGAATTATAATTTAAATATAATGTATAATTTATATGCAGTAAGTAGGGATTTTTGAACACTTATTTTATCCTAGGCATTTCCTCATAGCAACCCAAAGGGTATTACTCATAACCCATTTTACCTAAGAACAAACTGAAGTCTCAAGAAGTAAAGTAAATTACCCAAAGTTACAGCGATAGTGATATGGTTTGGATTTGAAATGTTCCCCAAAGGCTCATGTGTTGAAGACTTGGTTCTTGATACAGCAATGTTTAGAGATGGGATTTTGGGAAGTGATTAGATTATTGGGCACTGAGAATCCAATGAGAATCCATTGATGGGTTCATAATTAAATGGACTATTGGGAGGTTTTAGACACTGAAGGAGGTTGGGCCTTGTTGGAGAAAGGAGGTCACTGGGGGTGTGCCCTGGAGGTATATCTTTACCCTGACCCCTTTCCAGGAACTGTCTTTCTCTGCTTCCTGGACACTGAGGGGTGAGCAGCTCTACTCAGCTATGTCCTTCCAGCTCCAAAATATTTATTTAACTTCTGCCATAGCTTTCTGCCTCACCACACCCTGGAGCTCATGCTGACTCTGGAGCTCATGCTCAACTGCCTTTGCAATGTGTGTCTAGTGGATATGGGACCTCTTGATCTAACTGCATCCTGAGCTGGGAACCTGAGCTGAACATCATGGGAAGGTGTGGAAGTGTCAAGAGAGGGGCGGGCTTTCAGGTAAGGAGAAACTACAGAGCAAAGTCACAAGGTCTAATGAGCTTGGCATGAGTGCGAGGTTGTCAGGTGACATGCTGATTCTATGTGAAAGGAATAAATATAGATAACACGGCTCTTCTACTTGCACTCTGTGCCATTCTTAGTAATATCACTGCCCACCCCAGATAAGAAACTGGAATTCTCCTTAGGAATTTCTCTCTTATTTCTCTGCTGAATTAGTTAAGTCCTACTAATTTTGCCTGCTAAATATTTTTCATTTGCCCTCCTTCCTACTATCTCTAAGGCCACTGCCTGACTCAAGCCTTCCCGGCTTCTTGCCAGGATTGCAAGGCTCCCGTTCCTGTCTCCCCTGCTTCTGGACTGGTTGTATCTTACAATTTTAAGATCAAAGTTCCCAAGTTAAGTCCCATTTGCTACTTTCCTTCCTTATGAAAAGTCTTTAGTGGTTCCCCAGTGTCTTAAAATTAAATTTAGATGTCTTCAGATGACATGCAGGGTCTTTCATAATGTCATTTTAGGCTCAGCCTGGTTACATAAATGACTGCTTCTGCTGGTTTGAAGGTCTTCGCTTTTCATGCTGGCCTAGCAAGCACCTACTTTTTCTTCAAGAGCAGGAGTGAGTCTTAATTCTACCAAGGACTTTCTCTCTCTAGCCTTTAAGTACAGTAATCGGTGCTTTCTTGTGGCCTTCTCTTCTGTACACTATAGAGCCTAAATTTGTGCTTCCCGCTTGTTTTTTAACACCAATCTTCTGTATTTTACTGTAAGTTCTATAAGGTAGTGACCATAATTGGATCTCCAGAATAGTGCATGGCATTAATTAGTGCTCAATAAATGTTTATTAAAGAGATAAAGGATTAGCAAAGCCAGAAAAAATGATAAAGGGTAATATTTTTAGGGCTTTGAAAACTAGCCAGAGGAGGCTGGAGGTAGATTCTTTTTTTTTTAAAGATGATGTGTGCAAATCATTTAGGAAAATTAGTCACATGGGGGCACTGGGATGGAATTATTATCATCTTTATACCTGTGCTCATATTGTTTTCCTTCCCTGGGTTGCCATTGCTCTGCCTCCCCATTCCTTCTGTCCAGGGTAGCTCCCTCACTGAAGAGGCAATTTTGAAGGCTCATGGGGAAGTCAAACAGATTTTATAGAACAAAATGAATTATTACATGAGTCGGCCATGTTTCTAAGTGAGCCTGTCTTCTGAGGAGAAAGAAATCTTTCTAAAAGTTTTCTATCTATTAACTGAATCACAATCATACTGGTTAGTCGCACTTAGATTGTTTTGGAATGCAAAAGGGATTTATTAAAAGACAAGGAAATTCTAATTGATATCGGAGAAAGATATAGCATACATAAACAGTATTTTTTCAGGGAATAAGGTAGAATGTTGAACTTGACTGAGCCTCTAAGCATGCAAGCATATATTCTTTATACTTTTCTTTATTATATATAAAAGGTCACAGGTTTGCGATAAAAATCACATAAACAGAAGTGTGTTAGTAAATAGTTAATGGTCAGCTCTCCATTAAAAAGGGTGTGTGTAGGGAGCTTAGCTGGTCATCGTGGTGCACACCTATAGTCCTTGTACTTGAGAGGCTGAGACAGGAGGGTCACAGGTTCAAGGCCAGCCTCAGCAATTTAGTGAGATCTCATTTCAAAATAAAAAGGGCTGGGGATATAGCTTGGAGGTAGAATGCCCTTGAGTTCAATCCCCAGTACCAAAAGGGGGGCGGGGCTGGATTGTCACACTTACTGCTTTCTGTAGTGTAAATACACCAACCACGGCCAATTTTACTGACTGCAAGGTTGAAAAGAGAGGCTAACAACCTGTCCTTGCAAAGTCTACATTTTTTTTGGCTGCAGCCTATCACTTTGCATATACATTTTGGAGAACCTACTATATGCCAGATTCAGTGCTGAGGGTACTAGGGATGCAAGGCCATATTCTTAATGATGTTAGTGGGATTAGAAAATTAGGAGAGTTTACAATTATGATACACAGGAATTACTAGACCAGAAATATAAGCAAACTGCTGTGAATGCATAGGAGTTCATATATAACTATATGTCATTTTCTTTTTTTTTTTTTTTTTGCGGTACTGGGGATTGAACTCAGGGGCGTTCTACCTCTGAGCTATACCCCCAGCCCTATTTTTTATTCTTTATTTTGAAACAGGGTCTCACTAAGTTGTGGAGGGCCTCACCAGGTAGCTGAGGCTGGCCTCGAACCTGGATCCTCCAGTTTCAGCCTCCCAAATGGGATTACAAGCGTGACCTACCACGTCCAGCTACTATATGTCATTTTCATTGGAGATTCGGCTTTATAAATCTGCCTGAGAAATTTAGAGAAGGCTTGATAGGGTGCATGGGACATTATTTGATTTGAAACTTGAAAGATAATTGGGATTTTGCCAGATGAAAGGCGTTCTAGCTGAGAGAACACAGTGTGTTCAGAGAGCTGCAAATAATTCATTGTTGTTGGAGCATGAAGTGTAAGTTAGTAGAGAAAGCTGTGAGAGGTGAAGCTGAAAATGCAGGGAAGGGCCAAGATCTTATTTGCTATGGCAAGGAATTTAAACTCTAGGCCTCAGGGGACTCCAAGCATGATTTTGATAATAGATCTCTGTGTGCGAGAGAGATCCCTAAGTCAGCAATATGCAGAACAATTTGGGGGAGAGCCGAAGGAGAGGTGGGGAGGCTGGTTAGGTGTGCACTGAAGCAGGGCTGTGAGAGGTGGTGACCTAGTGGCAGCATTGGTGGAGAAGTCGGTCAGCTGTGAGAATCATTGGCTAAAATCACTAACTTGGCTATGCTTAGATTTGGCAAGAGGATGATAAGAGGAAAAGGTACTTAGAAGGGCTCCTGGGTTTCTGGCTTGGGAACATAAGATAGGGAAAAAAAAAAGAAGGAAAGAAAGAAAGAAAGAAAGAAAGAAAGAAAGAAAGAAAGAAAGAAAGAAGAACGACGTAGAGTTTTATGAAGGAAATAATGAGTTTAGCTTTAGACCTTGTAGGCTGATGTGATTACATGACATCCAAAAAGCAATGGCTTATGTGTGCCAGGAGATTATTTTTTCTAGAGCTACATACTGGAGACTCCCATAAATGATAGAGGTGTGCAGTACGTCCTCTGTCATAGAGCTCCCTGGAGATGAAGAGTTTGTCTTCAAGTATCCTGCAGCCTCCATACCTAAGGCAGTGCTGGGTGCCTTTTGGGCTGTGAATAAATGTTTAATGAAATTGCAGAGGACGTTGAATGACCTACTAGGAAATTTTGCTTAATGCTTACCCAACTCCAGCTTTATATCTCCCACCTTCCCTCCAACTCATTAAAAAAAAAAAAAAAGAAAGAAAGAAAAGGAAACTAAAAGCATAGTTACAGACCAGCTTTCTTCACCTGTCGGAGACTTGGGATATCTGCATTCTGAAGAATTCATAAGATGCTTTATAAAGACGCATAAAATAGCTTTTCATTTTCAAGGTTAACTGATTTTAAGACTTATTTTTATGTGGCCAAATTGAGAATTCTGTAGCAGTGCAGGTTTTCCTTTTCTGTAGGAGTACAAGAAAATTTATTTTTCTCTGCTGGTGGAATTATAGCTCAAAGCTGAAAATCTAAAATTAGGAATAAACAAGGTGTGTCTTTTTAAGACAAAAGATATAGAGCACATAACTGCAGGAGATTATCATTTAGTCAATTTACGGAACACTTAAAAATGTCTTTCCTTATTCCGATGAGAATTGGAAAATGCAAAGCTACTCTTTTTTTCTTTTTGTGGTACTGGGGGTTGAACCCAGAGGCATTCTACCTTTGAGCTGTACTCCCAAGCCCTACTTTTTCTTTTTCTTTTGAAACAGGGTCTCTCTAGGTTGATGTGAGTCTCACTACTTGCTGAGGCTGTCCTTGAACCTGTGATCCTCCTATGTCAGACTCCCAAGTACCAAGTACTGGGGTCACAGGCATGTGTCACCATGCCAGGCAAGATTTTTTCTTTAAAAAGCAAATTGAGCCGGGCGTGGTGGCGCACGCTTGTAATCCCAGCATTCGGGAGGCTGAGACCGGAGGATTCGGGTTCGCGGCCAGCCTCAGCTACCTAGTGAGGCACTCCGCAACTTAGTGAGACTCGGTTTCAAAATAAAGAATAAAAAATAGGGCTGGGGGTATAGCTCGGAGGTAGAATGCCCCTGAGTTCAATTCCCAGTAC
>PVLC010010641.1:0-49498 GCA_004027655.1 Graphiurus murinus | reverse complement strand
CTACCCATTCTTTAGGACTGGGTATACTCAGTATAATGTTCTCAAGTTCCATCCAATTTCCTGCAAATGATGTAATATTGTTCTTTTTTATGGCTGAGTAAAATTCCATTGTGTAGATATACCAAAGTTTTGTGATGCATTTGTCCATTGATGGATATCTAGGCTGATTCCATAGTTTGGCTATCATAAATTGTGCTGCTATGAACATGACTATGAAAGTCTGATTATAATATTTTGATTTCATTTCCTTTAGGTAGGTGCCCAGAAGCACTATCGCTGAATCATATGGTAGTTTTGTTTTCAATCTGAGAAATCTCTATACTGATTTCAAAATGGCTGTAATAGTTTGCAGTCCCACCAACAGTGTAATAGGGTTCTTATTTCCCCATATCTTTGCCAGCATTTGTTACTATTTGTGTTCTTGATGATTGCCATCCAAACTGGAGATAGAATCTCAGGGTAGTTTTGCCTGGCATTTCTCTGATTGCTAAAGCTGATGAACATTTTTTTTCCATATAATTGTTGGCAATTTGTGCTTCTTCTTTTGAAAAGTGTCTATTCAGGCTTGTTTCCATTTTTAATTCCATATAGTAGACCTTTGTCAGATGAGTAGGTGGTAAAGATCTTCTCCCATTTATATAGGCTCTTTCTGTAAACTCTTGATGATTACCTTTGCAATTAAATGTTATACCATTCATTGATTCTTGTTTTAATTTCCTGGGCTTTTGTAGTCTTATTGAGGAAGTTTCTACCTGAATATATGTTGGAGTGTCAGTCCTATATCCTCTTCTAGCAGTTTCAAAGTTTCTGGTCTAATTTCTAGGTCTTTGAACTATCTTGAGTTGATATTTGTGCAGGGTGAGAGGTTAGGGTTTAGTTTCATTTTTCTACATATGAATAGCCATTTTTACCAGCAGCATTTGTTGAAAAGGCTGTCCTTTCTCTAGTGTATGTCTTTTGCACCTTTATCAAAGATCAACTAGTTATAGATATGGGGCTCTGCTTGTGAGTCTTCTATTCTGTTCCATTGGTCTATGTATCTATTTTTGTAGATACATGTAAATACCATGCTTTATTCCTATATGTTTTTGTACCAATACCATCATTATTACTATCACTTTGTAGTACAGTTTGAAGTCTGTTATTGTGATACTTCTGGCATGGTTCTTATTGTTGAGAATTGATTTGGCTATTCTGGGTGTTTTGTTTTTCCACATTAATCTTATAACCAATTTCTCTAGGTCTGTGAAAAATAACTATGGTATTTTGATAGAGTTTGTATTGAATGTGTATATCACTTTTTGTAGGATGCCCATTTTGATTATATTTATTCTACTTATTCAAGAGCATGAAAGGTCTTTCCATCTTCTAAAATCTTCAGTTTCTTTCTTTATTGATTTATAATTTTCATCATAGAGATCTTTCATCTCCTTGATTAAATTTATTCCTAAGTATTTTATCTTTTTTGAGCTTATTGTGAATGGAATTGTTTTCTGTATGTCTTTTTCAGTGAATTTGTGATTTGTGTAAAGGAATGCTAATGATTTTGTATACTGCTACTTTGCTGAAACTACTTATCACCTCTAGAAGTCTTCTTGATGAGTTTATTGGATCATCTATGTAAAGGATCATCTGCAAATATAGTTTCAGTTCTTCTTTCTCTATTTGTATTCTTTTGATTCTTTTCTCCTGTCTTATTGCTAAGGCTAGGGTTTCAAGTATTATTCTGAATAAGAATGGTGACAGTGGGCATTTTTGTCTTGTTTTTGACCTTAAGAGAAATTCTGTTAATTTTTCCCCATTCATAATGATGTTGGCTTTAGGTTTGTTGTATATAATCTTTATGATATTGAGGTAGGTTTCTTCTATTCCTAATTTCCTCAGCATTTTTATCATGAAAGGGTGTTGGAGTTTGTCAAATGCTTTTCTTATGCATCAGTTGATATAATCATGTGATTTTTTTCTTAGTTCTATTAATGTGGTTAATTACATTTATTAACTTGTGAATATTGAACCAGCCTTGCATCACTGGGATAAAGCCTACTTGCTCATGATGAACTATTTTCTTGATGTGGTTCTGAATATGAATTTCTAATATTTTGTTGGGAATTTTTGCATCTATGTTCATCCCTGATATTGGTCTGTAATTTTTTTGTGGTAACCTTCTTTGGTTCAGGGATTAAGGTGATGCTGGCTTCAGGGAATGAATTTGATAGTTTTCCTTTTTCTATTTCATGGAATAATTTGAGTAGTATTCGAATTATTTCTTCTATGAAGGTCTTGTAAAATTCAACTGGGAATCTGTCTGGGCCTTGACTCTTCTTTGATGGGAGACCCTTTATGATTATTTTGATTTCTTTGCTTCCTATTGGTTTGTTTAGGTTTTCTCTGTCCTCTTGGTCCAGTTCAGGTAAGTTGCAGGTGTCTAGAATTTGTCAATTTCTTCTGGGGTTTCTACTTCTTTGGAGTATAAGTTTTCAAAATAGTTTCTAATAGTGTTTTGGATTTCTACATTATCTGTGGTGATATATCCACTTTCATCTGTTAACCTTGAGATTTGGGTCTGTTCTCTCTCTCTCTCTCTCTCTCGTTAGGTTGGCTAAGCATTTGTCAATCTTACTGATCCTTTAAAAAAACCAGGTTTTGATCTATTGATCTTCTGGATATTTTTGTTTTGTTTTCTATTTGATCAGTTGCTGCTCTTATTTTGATTATTTCCTGCCTTCTGTTGGTGTTGGGGTTAGCTTGTTCCTGTTTTTCCAAGGCTTTGAGGTATATCACTAGATTATTAATTTTGAGTCTTTCTGTTTTTCTTGAGTGCTTAATGCTATAAATTTTTCTGTTAACACTGCCTTCAGGGTATTCCATAGATTTTTATATGTTGTGTTTTTATTTTCATTTGTTTCCAGGAATTTTTTAAATTTCTTCCCTCATTTCTTCTTTGATCCAGTTCAAGTTCTCTCTTGGTCTCTATTTTCATCAGTTTCTCTTCTCAAGGTCACAGAATTGCTACTTCATTCTGAGCAGGAAGAAAGGGAGACAGAATAAGAGTATTTCTCAGGTAGATGATCTTTTTTTAGGGAACTCTCTTAGTTGCTCTACTTTAAGACTTTAGGTCATATCTCATTAGGTACCTGTAATGGTTTAATCATGGTTGTCATTTTAACTGGATGGAAAGATGCCTAGAAAGATGGTAAAGCACACTTCTGTTTATGTCAGTGAGGTTGTTCTCAGAGACAGTTGGCATGTAGGTCAGCAATCTGAAAGGCAAAGGCCTGCCCTGAATGTGAGCAGCACCATCTAATAGGCAGGGGACTCAGATGGGATAAAAAGTGTAGGGGAAGCTTAGTTCTTTTTCAAAGGGTATTTTTTTTTTCAGTACTGGGGATTGAACCCAGGGGCATTCTACCTCCAAGCTATACCCCCGGTCCTATTTTTTTTCCATTCTTTATTTTGAAACAGGGTCAAGTTGCGGAGGACCTCACTAAGTAGCTAAGGCTGGCTGTGAACCCAGATACTCTGGTCTCAGCCTCCCAATTACTGGGATGAGAAGCATGCACCACCATGCCCAGCAAGGGGTATGTTTTTCACTTTGTGGCTGCCATCACCCTTGGACCTCATACTCCAGATTCTTCAGTCTTTGAACTTGTACTTGCACCAGTGACTTGGCAAGAGGCTTCTAGGCCTTAAGTCACAGTCAGGGGCTGCATTATCATCCCTCTTTTTCTGAGACTTCCAGCTTCTTGGACTGAGGTGCTAATGGTTTTTCCCAGCTCTTAGCTTGCAGATGGCCATTGTGGGGCTAGCCAGCCTGTGATCATGTGATTCAATGTAATGCATCCCCTCTTATAAATATATATATATAATATTTTATTTCTGTTCCTCTAGAGAACCCTGACTAATGCAATACCTTTCACTGCATGGGCAAGTAGAAAATTTAGATTTTTAGCTGGAAATATTTCTACCCCAGTAGTACAGAAGTGAGAAAGAAGGAGGAGAAAGAATTTTGGCAGGCAGCTTGCTATTTCTGTTAATGACTCCATATATGCCAAAGTTTCTGCTTTAAGCTACTTACTGTGTAGAAGGTAAATAAGATGTGGGTCTATAAAATGTCATATATTATTTTTATAAACTATCTCTAGAGCATAGGACTATGAGTTTTAAAGGCAATACTACTGATCTTATACACAGATTTATTATCATTTGTCTGAAACACTTGGGGTTGGAACTGTTTAGGATTTGGGATTTTTTAAAATTTTAGGATATTTGTATATGCATAATGGGTATTGGGGATAAGACCCAAGTCTAAATACAAAATTCATTTATTTTTTATATATACCTTGTTAACACAACCTCTGGTAATTTTTACATTATTTTGATGTGCCTACATTTTGACTGTAACCAGTCATATGATGCCAGAAATAGAGTTTTTTCTACCTGTTACATCACATTGGTGCTCAAAATGTTTCTGATTTAAGAGCATTTTGGTTTTTGGATTCTCAGTTTGTATTATGATAAGTTATTCCAAACTCATAAAATAGAACTTCTTGAAAGGGAAAAATATCCCTAGTCTTACTCATTTCATTGTCTCTAGCACTTGGCAGAAGTCATGTGGATCTTTTCTATCACAGCTGTGTCAACTTACCACAAATATAGTGACCAATAACAACCCATATTTACTGTCTTATAGTTCTTTAGGTTAGAAGTCTGGTGCGGGTCGTGGGCTAACGTTAGGGTGCTGGCTGGGCTGCATTCCTTTCCTGAGGCCCTAGGGGATGATCTGTTCACTAGCTTTTCCCATCTTCTAACTACGGCCAATGTTCCTTGGCTAATGGCCATTTCCTTCATTCTCAGAGTTAGAAACTTTGAATTTCTATGACATTCTTCCATAGTTGCATCTCCTTCTGACTTTGACTCTCTGGCCTCCTTCTTCTACTTTTAAGGACCCTCATGTACATTGAATCCAATCAGAAAATCCAGGATAATTTCCATATTTTAAGGTCAGCTGATTACCAACCATAATTTTATCTGCAAATTTAATTTCTCTTTGCATGTAAGGTAAAAAATTGATAGGTCCTGTGGATTAGGAAATGGACTTCTTTGGGGGAAAATTATTTTGCTTACCACAGTGAAGCTGAAAGAAATTCTGTTAATAAGCAATAATTATAAGCATTTAATATAATATTTCATTTTATCCTTCAATGACTCCATGTAGTAAGAAAACTAGAGTTTAGATACTTGGATTAATTACATAAAGTCACAAAGTCAGGATCTTTCCCATGTCAGAATAACATAAAAGCCTGTTTTTGTAAAAATTGTGCTGTACCTCACATTGATGACCAAAATATGTAGTAAACCTGATTCTATGACAGAGTTCCATGATTTTGCATGAAGGCCAGTGCCAAATATGGATAAACATATTCCAAGTCTTAATCCAGGCTGGTTGCCTTTTAAGTGTATGATTGTAAAGTGAAATTAAACAATCTATTTTGTTTTATGATTTTGACTTTTTTCTCATCAATTTCACTCTTAGAAACCCCAACCTGTATCAAGCCTGCTAAGAAGAATCATTGACATTTTCATCTGTGCTTGACAGACTAGACATAGCAGTTACACTTTACTTAATAATCTTTATTCTTTGTACTTTTTAAAGCATTGTCAGATATTTTTAGCATTGGTCTATACCTTTTTTACCATTAAAAAAATCTGGGGTGGTGTGAGGGTTTCTGGATATATTTTCACTTACTTTATGCTCATTTAACTCAACATTCACTTAATGCAAACCATTAAACTCAATGTAGGATGGCAGTATCTAAAGCTGTGAAAACCTGTGCCCATATATTATTGTAACTAAATGCTCAAGTACAATGTTGGAGTTCATTTTTTAAATTTTTTTAGGACACTTTATATTTTGAGTGGCTAACATATACATAAAAAGACATTACGTTTTTTGAGTATTCAAGGAGAAACCATATTTTATGTGACTATAAATGAGTAAAACTGTTTATTAAAACTTGATTTAAAAATATCCAACTAGCAACACTGACAAGTCAACTGAGAAAAAAACTTGACAGTATATTGTCACACTGTGTATATAGTCCACAGCAGCAAAACTTTCCATAGTGTTAAGTTCTGATGCTTTATTGATACGGTGTCTCATTTTATTGGGCTCAAACCATATTCGTGGGTTTTAGTAATATTTTATTTGGGATATACTGAAATCATTCTTCTGGATACTGGCTTCGTTTAGGCCCCCAATCCTCTGTTCTTATAAAATGTTTGGAATGTTCAATGATGGTTATAATAAGCTTTATAAAGGGTGAGTGAATTAGAAAGAACTTCTAATTAGAGTAACTTCATATAATGATCATCTTTCTACATGATGATATTCTATGAATAAATGGTAAAAATTCATTAGTACAGTTTTAGAGGCTCATTTGTTCAGATAGAAGAGAAGGATCTTAATGTAATATCTTTTACACTAAGTTAGATTTGTATTCCTCAGGATTCTTGGAAAACTGGAAATGTGTATTTGTATTTCTCATATATATATATATATATATATATATATATGAGAAAATTGTGGGACTCAGTTTGATTCCCAGTGTTTTATTTTATTTATTTTTTTAAATTAATTATTTTTTCAGTATGGATTTTTTATACATTTCTTGAATATAACAGGGTTACATAGACATTTATGACATATCAATCATTGTCAGATCACAAATAGCACCACTTCTTTGCTTTACATGTATAGCCCACATTCCTAACATAGCCTGGTAAAGCAAACTTTCTAGAGTCATAAAACCATACTCCGTTAGGGTTATATATTTACTTTCTAAGAAGTAGGAGGGTCTTTCATCTATGCATCCTAGGGGCAATTTCCAGACTTCGAGACGCCAATGTAGCCATAGCAGAAGAGTCAGTATAATTGCTCATATATGCAGATAGCAACTGCCAGGGGGGAAAGATGATTCCCAGTGTTTTAAATATGATGGTGTATAAATATAGGGTAAAAAGGAATTAAAAAAAGAAAAGAATAGAAATAAAGAGGGTTTATTATTGCTTCTTAGCCTTTTGCTTAAGATGGTTTATTAGAGAGCATTTTTTAACTGTAAGAATTCTCAGCAAAGTTACCATATAGTGGCAGTGTTTACCAACATTCTCCCTATCAAAATTTTTTTTCCTTTTGCTATAATTCTCAAGTGCTAATAACACAGTAGTCTCACTGTATATTCAACAACCAATTTTTAAGATATTAGTAGTAGTACATTTAAAGCATAAATATATGGATCCTGGGTAGGATTTATTTTTTATCCCCTCCCCCCACTTGTGCTTATTCTAGTATCTGATGCATTAGGAGTACTCAATAAATGTTTATTGAATGAAGGAGTGAATTGTCATATATTTTCTCTAGTAGTAACATATAGTGTTTTATTGACCTTGTTAAACTGTGCTACTTCATATTAAATTTGGAACCTGGATCAGATTGTCTTTAGGCCTCTTCCAGGGTCAACATTTTGTATCTTTGCTTGTTTTCTTCATTTGGTTGTCATAAATCCTGAGGCCTTACTCCTCCTTTCCTCGCTATTCCCTTTGCCAAGATGGCAGAGAAGATAGGCTCCTGGTAATATCTCTCCAGCCTGGCAGGCTATCTGCTGAGCCTCCTGCTTGATGACAGCTATGGGATGTGGATGTTGATGGATGGAAATGCTTCTAGCCGCTTCCACTCTTCTGATTCCATGGTGATTTGATTGTTCCACTGAACATTTTCAGCACTCTCTCTTTCCCTGCTGAGCCTTCTAGAGATGGTAGAATGCTGAATGGCTCTTTGAAAAGGCAGCTTTGTCAGGGAATTTATTCTAAGCTACCCAGTGCTGCTTTAGAACTACTGTACAATGGTCTTTCTCCTGCTGTTCCATGCAGCTTCAGATTCGCTGACTTTTTTTTGTAGAATTGGCATTGGTTCCAGTTTGCCTGTGACAGTTCTAGTTAACACCTGCTTCATGGTATAATGTTAATGCTGTCTCTTTTATTTCATTACTGACTGGTTTGGGCAACAAATTATAGGTTATCTGCTAACTTAGCTATTTCATTCGTAAAGTGTTTTCTTCCCTTTGTATTGAGGTGTGTTCATTCCTGGCAGTGCTGAGTCTTCAGTATTGAAAATTTCCTACATCCCTTCTCCTATGTCTCTTCTGGAGTATTCAATACAGAGGCAAATGGAGTCTACTCACCTTTTCAGACTTTTTGGACAATGAACAGAGTTAGTTGAAATTTTCTGGGTTAGAAAAATGATCTTTTCCCTCCAAAAGCTAAAATGATATAGCAAAATAATAATGACAAAATTACATTTATGTTTTTAATTTTTTTAAAAAAAATATTAGATTGGGGAAGGGCTAAATGAGTGATCTGTGCATGTATGCCTCTACCAGCTTGTATCTCATTAAGATGTATGATTATAATACACCAATTAAAAAAGAAAAAAAAGAAATTATTTCAGTTTACTTGTAAAAAATATTAGCTTTAAATGTGAAAGAGTATTGGTGCAATATAAATGAGGGCATTATAAAATGTGTCAGATTCCTTTTACCTTTTGTAACCTTCTTTTTCTTGTATTTCCTTCATGGTTTTGATGGCTAAAGCCTTCCAGCTCCATTATCTTATTATACTGTTTGATATTATACTATATACTATTATAGTCTTAGGTATAGTATACTTCAGCAATACAACGATAAGGAAAAGATTAAAGTCTCCTATGGAAATGATGTTCAGTGCACACATAAAACATTTGAAAAGGAAAGAGGACAAAGAACATGCCAGAAGAAGGGAACAAGCTAAGTTCTGTAGTCTTCCCCAGGGATTTGGAATCAGAGCTAGGCATTGAGGAGGGAGGGGGTTCCTGAGGTAGAGATGTGGAGTAAAACTGGGGAGGGGGTTGTGATGTATTATCTTGTAATGGGCTTACCCAATTTAAGCAAGAAGAGAGAGAGGTAGGAGATAAAGTGAATGGGTCAGAAAGAGAATTTGAGATTCTGGAATTGAAGTCATTGAATCTTGCAGGTATTCAACTTTTATGGCATGTGCTTTTATTGGATCTTGAATATTATTTCAAAACTTTTATTTCCTAGAGTTGTTTTACCCTTAAGACAGGTGAGGATCAAATTGAAAGTGAAAGGAAGTTTAATGGTTCTCCAAGTAGTTTTATTACTGCCTCTCCTCCGGCCCCCTTTGGCAGCATATAGAACTTAGGGAGTAAGGAGGGAGGACGCAGAGTTCACCTATGTGATTCTCTGCTGCTGGTTCGCATGTGCTGGCTGTGTGTCTGCAAGAAAACTGTGGGATTTATTTGACAGATTTTTTTTGTGTGGTGCTCTAGCCTCATGCATGCTAAGTATGTGTTCTACCACTGAGCTGCATCCCTAGCCTCTTGGTGTTTATATTTATTGAGAGTTATTTTAGAATATTTAGACATAGTTATATAGACCTTAGTGTTACTTTCTTTAGGGATTTTTTTTTTTGCATATGAAGGCAGTACTTTTCACATACATTAGTAAAAAAATGTAATATGGCTTCATATACATGTGGGTGTCACCTTTTCTTAGAAATCAAAGGCATTTGATATTACTTTGCAAAAAAGTTAAAAAATGGAATTGCAATTATTATCCCAACCATGGATATGTGCTTTATTGGTATTAAATATATGCTGTCTCACACAGTTTTTCTGGCACATATAATAATATTTCATTTCAACAAAGCATCATAGTTTCATCTTTTTAGGCTATGGTTTTTTTAAACAACATGATATTTTAAACAACAATTAATCACTACAAATATAGTATTGACAATGCACATAACTGAAGAGATGAAAATGTGAAGAACTTGAACTGAATTCTAGGCAGACTTTGAGAACAATATCAAAGCTGCCCTCTGGCTCACAGTGCTTGTGGGATGTCATTCAATGCAGGAAACATTCTGATAGCTGAGCTGTTAAAGTGTGAAAGTTGATTCCTAGAATCAATGAAAGATGGTAGTAGATATTCAACAAATGTGTAACTGTGTGGAGTGTGGCTTCCCAATCCTGCCACCACACATATGTGCCTCCGGCTCAGGCTGTACTTGCAAATCCTGTTGTAGTCTTTGATGCAATGTTCCTATTTTTAATTCTTTCTGTTCAGAATCCCTTCTTATTGAACCTACCCCTCCCGCTTATGCTCTGTCTCTGTAGCTAGTGGCCTTCATTTCAACACTCATTCTTTCTTAAACAGGGCTGGGGAGGATGTGCAATGGGGGCAGCACCAGTCTGTTCAAATAGGTGACTGTGATAGATTTGGGGATCATCACATAATCAAAGCTCAGCCAGACCCCAACTCTAGTCAGAGCAATCAGGAAATGGGCTTTCCTTTTCATTGGGAGTATGATCTTCTAGGACCTTGAAATCCTGCAGCTTCTGGTGGCCTCCTCTCTGATAAAGGAATAATCTAGGCAAGCAGAACTGAGATGGGAGAATGTTCATTGTAATCTCTGATCCCTTCAATGTGCCCATAATGGAAGCTAGATTTATTCATGGAGTTTTCAGTCATTTGGCTAATTTTTAAAAAATCCTAAACTAGGCTGATCATCACTTTGCTTTAAAAGTGAACTCTATGAGTTCTGTAACTCATAAAGTTACAGGAGCATTTTCCTACCTGCCCGCTCCCCGTCCTCTTCACAGCAAATGTCCACTGTGGGGTATGGACTGATATTGTTACCATCTTCACTGCTTGGCTCCAAGACTTGGACGTCTCACTGTTACCCTTTACCCATTTCTCTCGAATTATTCTATTAGCCTAAGTTGGTTTTATAGCTAATTTTCCAAACCACATGTAATTCAGGACCTTCACTTCTTCTAGATTAGTTTCTTAGCTTGGTCTTCCTCTTCAGTGGTAGATAGCTTCTTGCTCTCAGATACTCTGACAGAGTTAGACTCACATTTTTGACAGAAGTCGACTCTTTTTCTGTCACAGTCTAAATATTTCTTTCTGCCTCTCACAAAGCAATGCCCTTTTTTGAATACTTTAAACTCAGCTCATTTGTGAATCATAAAGGTTTGTAATACCATAAATTTATTTGGAGGTTAAACATTTCTCTGGTCAGGTTATCAATTCTAGCTACTTTCCTCAACTTTCTGTGATGACTCAGATATTCCTAATGTAGAGATTCAAATCTACTCAACTTTTAATAATTGGACTTATATTATCTAACATGGTATTATATTGTGGGAATAAGGATATATTTTGAAGCCAGAGAGACCATTTCTAGCTCAGAAAATTGTAGTCGGTTTTAAGTATATCTACGTATTGATCTATATTTGATCAATATTCTTTCTATCTATTCTGTCATCTATGTATCTATCTATGTGAGTCTATCATACCTGGCGCTAAGTTTTCATAAAATGGTGATTTTCACTGGAGTTGTATATTGCATTATTCCTGAGTGCTTTAGTGTCTGATTTGCCTTGTGCAATAAGTTTTTTTTTTTTTTTTTTAATACTGAAGATTGAATCCAGAGGCATTCTACCTCCAAATTATACTGCCAGCCCTATTCTTTATTTTTTGAAACAGGGTCTCACTAAGTTGTGGAGAGCCTCACTAAGTAGCTGAGGCTGGCTGTGAACCTGTGATCCTCCTGTCTTAGCCTCCCAAGTACTGGGATTACAATCATGTGCCACCATTCTGGCATGCACTATGTTTTATATCATTCATATTTAGTTGCTTTTATTATTTTTCTCATTTCTTCACATATGCACAATGCCAGAATCCAAGAATGGTCATATGTATTCTAAGACAGCAAACTTTGGATCCTTACAAAACAAAAATCCTTCTAATATTGCAGACAAATCCACATATCTTTCCTTGAAATAAAAATAGAGAAAACTCTGGAAGCATAGTCAGAATGTTAGTAAAATTTATTACCTTAAAGACAGAACTTGGACAGGTTCTGCCATCTCTTATAGGTTCAATATGTCTCTATAGAATTCTTAGCTGCAGATAAAGTAATCCTGCTTGATTTATATGGTCCCAGTTTAAGAAATCTACAGAAGGGAAGGTCTATATCAATTCTTTATCTTAAGCACTTTGTTGGCAGTGGCTTTGTGTCTAAGAAGATATGGGATAAAAAATATAAAAGACTGTTTTCTCTGCAATTTTCATTTGCTCAGTTCCTTCCTCAATATGTAGTGATATTTGCTGAGCTATACTAATCAGGAATTAAAAAAATAGTTTTATTAGTACTTGAGAAAAGTGCCAGATTGATTGCCAGGAAGCTGGCGTCCTCTTAATATAGCATAATTAACTAAATTCAGTCTCTTCTTTGCCTGCTTCTTACACCTATCAGAATTACACAGCCTTAGAAAGAACTGCTATCACACAAGAAGTCAATCCTTGAGTTCTTTAATACTATGGAAGATAAAAACAAAACAAAACAACAACAACAAAAAATCTAAAACATGATTAAGGACTTAGACCTTTAGTAAAATTATTAAAAATTATTTATTAGAGAGTATGGTTCTTAAATCTTATGGGTTACAGACCCTTTTGAAAAAAACTTAGGAGTTTTGTGGATGCACATTGCATGTATGCCAAAATAGACTAAGGCAAAAATTTCTGAACCTAATTTCCAAGATACTACAAATCCCTTGAAGTTCATCCAGATTAAGAGCCTCAGTATGCTTTTTTTTTTTTTTTTCTTCTTTGTGGTACTGGGGATGGAACCCAGGGGCATTCTACCTCAGAGCTACACCCCCAGTCCTATTTTTTATTCTTTATTTTGAAAGAGGGTCTCACTAAGTTGTGGAGGGCCTCACTAACTAGCTGAGGCTGGCCGAGAACCTGGATCCTCTGGTCTCAGCCTCCCAAGTACTGGGATTACAAGTGTGTGCCACCATGCCCAGCTCTAACTTAACGGGTTTTCAAACTCAGCAGTAAGGAGAATTGGGTGGGATTATTATTTGTCCTGTGGGACTGTTCCACGTGCTCTGGATGTTGAGGAGAACCTTTTTCTCTGCTCACTAGATAGTGGGGTAGAGGTGAGGGCACTTTTAACAACCGAAACTATTTCCAGGCTGAGTATGGTGGTGCACACTTATAATTCCAGTACTTGGGAGGATAAGACATGAAGATTGTAGGTTAGAGGCCAGCCTCAGCAATTTACCAAGGCTCTAAGCAACTTAATGAGACCCTGTTTCAGAATTAAAAATAAAAGAGGGCTGGGAGTATAGCTCAGAGGTAGAACACCCCTAGATTCAACCCCCAGAACCACATACACAAAGAAAAAGACTAGGGGTATAGCATGGAAGTAGAATGCCTCTGAGTTCAACTCCCACCCCCAACCCCCAAATGTTTCCAGACCAAATGTATGCTAGAGGGCAAAATCAATTAAGAACCATTGATCAGCCGGGCATGGTGGCGCACGCTTGTAATCCCAGAATTTGGGAGGCTGAAACTGGAGGATCCGGGTTCGCAGCCAGCTTCAGCTGCCTGGTGAGACACTCCGCAACTTAGTGAGACCAGGTTTCAAAGTATAATAAGCCGGGCGTGGTGGCGCACGCTTGTAATCCCAGCATTAGGGAGCCTGAGACCGGAGGATCCGGGTTCGCGGCCAGCCTCAGCTACCTAGTGAGGCACTTCGCAACTTAGTGAGACTCGGTTTCAAAATAAAGAATAAAAAATAGGGCTGGGGGTATAGCTCGGAGGTAGAATGCCCCTGAGTTCAATCCCTGGTACCGCAAAAAAAAAAAAAAAAGAATACATAATAGGGCTGGGGGTATAGCTCGAAGGTAGAACGCCCCTGAGTTCAATCCCCAGTACTGAAAAAAAAAAAAAAAAAAAAGAACCATTGATCAATCTAACTTAAAAATTCCTTCCAGAGTTGTAATAATAATCATTTGGTACCTGAGGGCACGTTTTTTAACTCCAATCTGACACATCTGTTTAAATTTAAGTCTCCATCCAATAGAACTTCAGGCCTTGAGGGCTGGTAGTTTATTGGAGAGGATATATTTGGAAGTACAAGTGAGAAAGTGGAGAAAGTGAAAAAAGAAAGGGAAAGCCAATATAGTCTGCATTAACAAGGGGCTGATCATTATAGGCAACTGGAGCTGAGATATGGTGGGGATTTCCTGATGAACAGAGGAGACTGTACCTTAGCATTGTTCCACCCAGAGGATGAAGCTGAGGTATTTATTACTTATCCTCTTGCCCTCATTGACTGAGACTGCTCAAGTGGAACTTAATCCCAGTACTCCCAGACTGCCCTGCAGGAGGGCTGTGCTAGCTCCTATCATGCTGGAGAAAGTGCCCAGGCAGGGTAGCAGGGTAGAGGGTACTAAAAATGGGCCACTCAGTTTGCAGAGGAACTGACTCAGTGGTAGTCTAAGGGGATGTGGGGCAGGTTATCCATATCACCTGCACAACATCTCATTTTATGTTTCAACTACTGCTATTATTATTATTACTGTTGAGCTGATATTTGCTTTCTTATAAGTAGCACCCAAAGTCTTAGCAGAAGTTTGCTTACTTGGTGTGTGGGCCAAATTTGGCCAACTGCCTGTGAACTAAGAATGCTATTAAAAATTTCAAACTGTTGAAAAAAAAAAGGAAACATAATATCTGTGACATGTGGAAATTATGTAAAATTCAAATTTCTATGTTAATAAATAAGGTCTTATTGCACATATTCACGCATATTAATATATTACTGAGGCCTGTTTTCTTATCATAGTGGTAAAGTGAGTTTTGGCAACAGAGATTATATAGTTTACAAGGCCTAAAGTATTTACTTCTAAGGTAGTCCATTACAGAAAAAATTGGCCATCCCTTAATCTATAGCAACCAAAACCAAATCTATTTCCTTTCCATAATAACAACGTGAAAATATTTCAAAATATTTCTTAAGTTTCCTTTCTCTTTCCTGCCTTTTTTCTTTCCAAGATGAACTTTCCAAATTTCTTTAAACATTAATCATCTGGTATCATTCTAAGACCCTTCATTCGCTTGGTCACTTTCCTAGAGATGCATTACATTTAATCAACAGTTCTCTTAAAGTGTTGCTTTCTGAATGGAACATATTTTATCATATATCCTTTGAATAGTGAAAAGGATACTGACAGTATTTCCTGAGTCTGGATATCCTATTTTATAAATGTAGCCTGGTTCCTTTAGGTTTTTGGAAGGCTCATTACAATGTCAGCTCATAATGAGCATTGAATCAGCTGAAAGTCATTTTCACACGAATTGGTTTCAATATATGTGTATTATTTCTTGAGCGTTCCTTTTTAACTACTAGGTTTATTCTTTCTCAATAAAGTTGAACTATTAGCAATAACTTTAAGGATCTTATTGTCTTAGAATAGTTCTTACAATTTAATATTCATTGTTGTGAATTAAAGTCTTTGTATTTATATTTAATTGACACTGGTTTGGTGCCCAATTCATTCCTGTACAATAGCCTTGAGGTGGAGACATTCAGATCATAGCAGTAGGGATATCAATATTATAAAGAAGTGAATTGTGGGAGATTAAATTACTTGTTCTAGTTTCTAAAACTTCCCTATAGTGATACCATCATGGCCTAATGATGATTAGTTTGCCAACTGTTGGGTTGACAAACTGTGGCCTGTGGGCCAAAGGCCAACACATTTTTTTTTTTTTAATAAAATTTGCAGCTAATAACAGTATGTATGTATGTATGTATGTATGTTTGTATGCATGTATGTATATATGTATTTTGGTGTGGTGCTGGGGATCCAATCCAGGGTGTTTTACCTCTGAGCTATACTGTCAGCCTTATTTTATTTTGAAATGGGGTTATATTAAATTTCTGAGAGTCTTACTAAATTGCCAAGGCTGGTCCTGAACCTGCAAACCTCCTGTCTCAGCCTCCCAAGTACTGGGATTACAGGTCTATGCCACCATGCCCAGTTGGTTTAAATATTTTTAAAGTCTGAAATGTATGTGGCTTGAAAAAGCTAGACCATTTTCTCTGGCTCTTTACATAAAAAGTTTTCCACTCTCTGGCCATTATAATGGAAGGTGAAGTGTACTTGCCAGCCTTTGGCTTCGGGCTGAACCATGTGACTTGCTTTGGCCAATGGGATGTTAGAAGGTATGATGTGAATGGAGGCTTGAAATATATTTGGGCATTTGGACTTGATCTTGGGGATTTGGAGATTTCCTTTTTGTTTCCATTTTTAAAACTTTTAAGTATAAAATAAAATGTATGCGGAAAAATATGCAAAATAAGTAGTTTGATAATTAATTACAATGAAAATAGCCATATGACTATCATTGAGGTCAAGAAATGAGTATTGCTTCCATTTCCTGAAGTCCCATTATTCCTCTCCTCTACCTCCAAGTATAGCTATTATCAAATCTGTGTCTTTGAATTTTCAGTATCAAATCTGTGTCTTTGAATTTTCAGTATCAAATCTGTGTCTTTGTCCAAAATAAAATATTTGACTTCTTCCATTCTTCCTGGACAATGCAAAGACTTTAAGGACTCTGGCTCAATTTATTCACTCTTGACTCATACGTCATTTTTGTTTTCTGCATATTTTAATTCAATAAGACATCATATTCTTTTACACTTAACATTCATTTGGGTTTACCTATGTATTTATGATTTTCCATTGATATTTCTATTTCTTTCTTTCTTTCTGAGCCTTATCTTGAATTCATTTTTCATCTGATATTAAGAATTCCTATTAGCCCAAGTCTGTTAGTCATGAGTTTTTCACTTTTGCATATGTGTATATGTATGTATGTGTATATATTGAGCCCAGGGCTATATCCTCAGCCTTATTTCATGTTTTATTTTGAAACAGTGTCTTACTAAGTTGCTGAAGGCCTCTCTATGTTACTGAGGCTGGCTTTAAACCTGTCATCCTCCTGTTTCAGCCTACCAAGTACTGAGATTACAGGCTTGCACAATCACACCCAGCTGAAAATATTTTTATTTCTCTTAAATTTTGAATAAGTTTTTTTTATCAGATATCTCTAGGTTAGCATTTATTTATTTACTTATTTATTTATCTCTGTGTGTGTGCGTGTGTGTGTGTATGTTCCCTTGTTCTTACCGAGACATCAGTAGTGGGCCTGTTAATAAAGTATTCATGTCTAAAGCATCTAATTTATAAATTTGCACATACACATATATGGTCATTTGTTGTGCAGCAACAGGAAGCTTTTACAGCAGGAAGGAGCCAGATGCTGTGGAAGAGCAGCAGCCTCCAGCAGCTGACATAAATCAAGCAAGGTTGAGGAGCGGAGATGTGGGGGAGGAAGGCCGACTGAGGGGAAGCAGCAATGGGACAGCTCTCTGGGGCTGTTTCCTCAGAGGCTCATATCAATCCTTAGGGAGAAGACCCAAATAGATACTGTTTTTCCTGTAGTTATGAAAGATGGAAAATCAGACTCATTTGTTCACTGAAGAAAAGTTTGTTATCTGACTGTTGGAGAGCTTGGTGGTTTCCATGTCATCTCCTATGTGACTAGCACTATACTTGGAGTTGGTTATCAATTTGTGAACAAGTTAGACATTACTCCTGCCCTCATGGACTTCCAATGTCATGGAGAACACAGTCCCCAAGTAAGCAATTGCAACATAGCAAAGTGCTGTGATGGAGAGAGCAGGGCGTGACAGGGACACATAGCAATGGCACTGAGCTGGAATTACAGAGGTCCAAGAAGCCTTCCTCAGAGAGGCTGCTCCAAAGAGAGGTGCTGGAGTTGACCAGGTGCTCGAGGGATCAGGGCACCTTTGCCTTGTAGGAGGAAACAGCACGTCCAAAGTCTATAAGCAAGAGGTAGCAGAGCCTTTTAGGAAGTGGCAGTGGTACAGTATTGCAGAAACAAGAGCAAGGGAAGACTGGAGGGACAAGAGGCCACAGCAGCTCACACAGAAGGGCTCCCATGATGGATAGTGTGGTAAACCTTGAAGGAGTTTAACTTCCATACAAACAGCAAAGGGAACCACTCAAATTTTTAAATGGAGACAGGCATAAAACAATTTCTGATTAAAAAAATTTTGTGTGTGGCACTGAGGATTGAACCCAGAGACATTCTACCTCTAAGTGGCACCCCCAGCCATATTTAATTTTTTATTTTGAAATAGGGTCTTGTTAAGTTGCTGGCCTCCAACAGTCTTAGGCTCCCAAGTACTGATAATTTAGGTGTGTGACTGGTTTAAAAAAATTTTTTTGATTGTAGTGTAGAGAATGATTTGGAGTAGGGTATGGCTGCAGGTAAGAGGATGAAAACTAATGAGTTTCAAAAGTCCTTCCAAGGTGAAGCTAAGGTAAAACAAAATAGAGCATTTTTGTCATGTTAGCAATTCAGCACTGATAATTTTATCTTAAAGTAACATTTGGAGTGGACAAGTCTGTGCCTTAGCTGGTTCCTCTCTGATCAAATTGGGGCTGACGTCCTCCCCAGTAGCTTTCAAAGTCATGATCTCCTCCTAGTGTAGTTAGGTCATCTATGTGTGCAACAGGCTGTGCCTGGCTTCTTCAGGAGGTGCCCTTGTCTTGTCCTGACAGGGAGCCAGAAATCCAGCTGCTATATATTCTGAAATTCACTGTCTTTATTTAGAATTAGCTCATTGGAAGGGAGACAAAGGAGCAAAGGGCTTCCTTGCTGTTGGTTTGTGAGTGAAGAGCAGCATCCAACCTCTCTCTCATCAACAGACATGGGTGTAGCTTACTGCTTATTCTCAAGACTTAGGGACTCTTAAATCACATTTGTTCTTCAGAGTGACCCAAAAGGAAAACAGATACTGTCCACTTCCAATCAATCATAATATAGATGAAGAATCAGGGTTAGGGAAAAGCAAATATAATTTTATTTGGAAAGTTACTCTAATAAAAATCCTATCAATAATTACATAGTTAAACTGTAATTTAGAACAATTAGGTAAAAAAATGCCAAAACAAATCTGAATTGAAAAAAAAAAAGTTCCTATTGATTAACTTTAGTCGATTGGAGTGCTCCACGAAGAAGATTGTAAAGCTTGAAGGATGGCTGTGATCAATTAGTGATGTCTGCCTGGGTTGCTGCTTTTCTTCTGCAGCTTTGTAGATCTGGATATCATGCTATATATAGGGTTGAAAACAGATCTCTGCAACAAAGTTGAGGATTACTTGTATTAATCAAGACCTAAATTTGAATTTTACTTCAGATTTATAGGGTTTACATACTTGCTTCTGAAGAGTATTTTCTTATTGGAGCAGGCAGTTCCTGATCTAGAATAAGCTGCTGGTTTCACCTATATCAAGACACTGATGAATCATAAGTTCAGAATTAAGTATACAGGATTTCTCTGTAATAAATATATGTGATTATGTCATGGTATATCCTTAATCCTTGTTAGTTAACTGATAGCTATGGCAAATATCTAATTTATATATTTATCAATATAAAATCCATATGATTTATATATTTATCAATTATATAGAATTTATATATAAAAATTCATATGTATATTATAAATATAAATAGATTTATAAATTTATGTTTATGATTAATATACTGATAAATCATAAATATATGATTATGTCATGGTGAGTCCTTAATGTTTATTAGTTAACTTAGTTAACTTCCATTATTCTAGGAATCCTGTATTAAACCAGAATATATACATTTGTACGTAACGAAGAGTGTTTTTGTAGAAAACAGTGAAGAAACATTTTGCAGCAAAGAAACATTCTGCTAGCAAGTAGATTAGGATTAACCTAACTAACCTATACTCCCTTCTGATTGAGTCATTCTTTCCTTGCTTGGGATGTCCTTAAACTTAATTGGATTTCTCCCTTTCTTCCTTTCCCTTTCCCTTACTCCCTTTCTCTCTTTTTCACTTGCTCCCTCATTCCCTCCTTTCCTCTACTTTATAATTGTTCAAATGAGATTTCCTCAGGGAGGGCTTCTCTCACCCTAAAGACTAGACCAGAACCAGGTACATACAGTGGCACACACTTGAAATTCTAGCTACTCAGCAGGCTGAGGCAGGAGAATCACAAGTTAGAGGCCAGCCTGGGCAATTTAGTGAGACCTTGTTTTAAAATAAAATTTAAAAAGGAATGAGGCCAGGTGTCATGGTGCATGCCTGTAGTCCAGTACTTTGGAGGCTGAGACAGGAGGATTGCAGGTTCAAGGACAGCCTCAGCAACCTAGTAAGACTGTTTCAAAACAAAAAGTAAAAAGGGCTGGAGGTATACCTCAGAGGTAGAACTCCCAGGGACTTAATCCCCAGTACTACACACACACACACACACACACACACACACACACACACACACATGAATATGCACACGCACAGGACAGAAATATAGTTCAGTGGCAGAGTGCTTGCCTAGCATGTGTGAGACCCTGGGTTCAATCACCATTACCACAAAACAAAGAGAAAAACAATAGCAAAAAAACCTCACATTAGATTAGGCCTCCTGCCCAGGTTTAACAAGAGTGTTCTGTCTCCCTCTCTAAACTTTAAGCCCCATGAGATCAGGCCTGTGCTTGTTTTGCATAGTCTGTGCTCTGAGCTCAGGTATGTCTATGTGCATGGAACAGGGAGGGAAATCAACAAATATTTGTTGAATTTGGATGAAATTTGTAAATAATTTTAATGTAGTGGAAAAAGTGCAAAAAAAAAAAAAAAAAGAAACATTCACTGGGGATTTAGAACTGAGCTGTCTTTGGGGATGAGCCATAGTCCCCTGGGAGGGAATGTGGGAGAGAATGGAGGGACACTCAGAGTGGGAGCTTCTTGTTGTCAGAGAAACAGACATGTGACGGAAAAGAGAAGAGTCATCCAGTGGTTGATGAATTAAGGGTATGGTGAGGTAGGGCTGGAGCAGCTTGCAAGTGAGTTGGTGAAGGCCTTTTGATGCCACTGTAGGAAGTTCTGACATTATCCCCCAGAAGGTTATGGGGAATATTGAAAGATTTTAAGCAGAGGCAATAAGATCATATTTTTGCTTTAGAAAATTTGTGGGTTTGAAAGAATGAGACTGGAGTCAGGGGCTTTTGGCAGGAAAATATTGCCATCTTCTAAGCCAGAGTGAAAATAGCATTAACTAAAGACAAGAAGTAGCACTAGAGAAAAGGAGGTGGAGGTGAGAAACACTTTACAGGCACAATATGCAGGACCTGTGGCTGATGAGGTGGAGTGAGGCAGGGAGTGTGGGCAGCCTTAGCTTGAACTCTTGCTGGAGCAGCCTGGCCTCCTTGAGCCCTGGGCTGGTGGGGGGAGGGGGAGTCTGGAGACCCCGGTGGAAGAGGAATGGCACACTGAATTGGGATCCTTTTGCATTCTATAAACGCTCAAAATAGCCTTTCCTTTATTTCCATGTGTCTTTGAGGAATATAGGGAAAAGTCACAAAACTTAAGCAAAGAAGGTTTTTAACTGGGAAGAGAACATTGAAAACAAATTTTTATTTTAGGCCTTTTAATTTGGGTCAGGGCTTATCCTTTGTCAGGGAGGACAATTAAATCAGAGATAGAGCCAATGTGTCTACCTGTGGTTTTCTCTGACTATATGTTTTCTGAAGAGAAAGAATAAGTTAGGGAAATAAAATTGGCAAATAAATAGCCAAATTATGGAACCAGCCTAGGAGTCCATTGATAGATAAAAGGATTACAAAACTGTGGTATACATACACAATGGAATTTTACTCATCCATAAAGAAGAGCAAATTATGTCATTTGCAGGAAAATGGATGGGACTTGAGACATTATGCTAAGTGAGATTGGCCAATCTTAGAAAGTGAATAGTTGTATGTTTTCTCTTATATGTGGAAGCTGGAGAGAAATTGGGTAACAAAAGAAACCTCAAATAAAGGAGTAGAGACTCCAATGGAGAGATGGAGGAGGTTGTGGGAAAAAGGAGGGGGGGATATAGAGGTAATGAAGATAAAGTTTAAAGTATACTATGTACATATATGAAATTATTAATCTCAATCTCAATGATATCTATGGGAAGGGCAGGGAGTGAGATCCAGAGGGAGACACACCAAGTGTTGTGAGCATGTATGTTCCTATCACTCTATACCTCAGTATGATGTATAATTATAATGTACCAATAAAAGTATAAGAATAAAGAAATAAAAGAAAAAGAAAATTTATGCAAGGTTATATGCTAAATTGTATAAAGAATAGGCTGAGATGCCATGGTAGGATGGGTGGGAATGATGTGCCTTTCAACTTTGGCACATGTGTAAAGAGCCTGGCAGGTGAGTTATTATATTCTGAATATCATATAAGACTAAAATAGCGCTAACTGGCTGTGAATGATTGACTATTGTATCCCTGTCCATAAAAGACTTAAATATCACAACTCTAATTTGAAATAACAAAACCAACAAATTGACTTAATTTGCCAATTCCAAAGTCTGCAGAGGGCTGTAGTCCTAGAGAATGTAAAAGTTAAGCGAATTTTAGATGTAAAAGGGTAATTGCAATCTCTTCCTCACACTACAGACACAGCATGCATTTTCTAATATCCTTCCTTCATTTCTGATTCAAATCCTTTGAATTGATGTAAACGCATTTAATGAACTTTTAAAGGAGTATCCCCTTAAACCAAATGCTTTAATAAGTAGCAAAGCTACTATCTATCAGAAACCTAATTTTCCTGGGACTCAAAAGACCTGAGTTATTTCCCTAGCTCTCCAGGGACTAAGACTATAACCTGTTCTTTCTCTCTGGTGGCTTTGTTTGCCATTACTATTGTATAAAATCTGGATAATCATCTTCCCACTGGCATCCCTTGTGGGAAGGCTGTGAAGACAGATGCTATCATATCTGCAAAATGCTATAAAGAAACATCTCTTCATGAATATAAAGAAGCATTGCCACTGTCTAGGCTCTCAGTGTTCCCCTTGACTGGTGCAATATGATTTCAGCACATTCTTTCTCCAGTGCTTAAACACATGTAGCTGAGGATCTTAACGAAGAAGGGCTTGTTCCTAGAATGGCTTTCTGAGTGCGGGTGTCATGGCAGCCTCTGAGAAGAGATGAAGACATGTTGATGTTAAAAGTGCCATGGCTGTGCTGGTGACTGCTCAAGTATCTCACACAGAGCAGCAGGAACATACCTGTCCCTTAACAGAGTGGGTTCTGAGACCGTGTGTTTATTGATAGTTCCATATCCCAGCTGTGCCCATCTCAGAGACAAGCCATCTGACTGTGTCAAGCATTCCTGTCTTGAATTTGTATCTGAGGGATATCTAACCTTTAGGACAATGACAAATTGAAGTGGACCTTCTTAGGATTAACTGATGTTGGCCTGTCAGGTGGCTGTAAGCACTGTGGCAAGGGCTGGCAATAATCACTCCGTCTAATGGTAAGTGAGAGCACTTAATTGGATGCTGAGATGTGATTGGGATGAAATGTCAAGGGGAAAGTGAGAAAATTCAAAGTTGTTGATCTGCTCAGTCTTATTTTAAAAGAGTTATATGCTAGCAAGATCTGTAGGTTAGCATTCTGGATTTGGCATTAAAAAATAATTCCAGGGCTTAATAGTATTAGCCATGGGCCCAAAACTATATGAAATGTAATTACTTCCTTTTCTTTACTGAACTAAGAGAAAAGCTTTTACAAATCAAAACTTACCTGGGGGAGCATTAAAGTTATAGCTATCTATATATTTGATAGATTGCAATATAAATTGTTCAATGAAATTGAGAAAGAGAAATTTTAGGATGATAGCATTTACATTAAAAGAAAATGTAAGTAACTTATTATTTTAGTATTTAGCCAAATATATTAAAAATTTAAGAGGCACTTATTTATTATTATTATTTTTTGGGGGGTACTGGGGATTGAACTCAGGGGCATTGTACCTCCGAGCTATTTTTTTTTAATTCTTTATTTTGAAACAGGGTCTCACTAAGTTGCAGAGTGCCTCACTAGGTAGCTGAGGCTGGCTGCAAACCTGGATCCTCCGGTCTCAGCCTCCCAAATGCTGGGATTACAAGCGCGAGCCACCACTCCCGGCAGAGGCACTTCTTTAAAATAGATAGATAGAGTGTTTTAGCATTTTGGATAGGCTATTTATTGAAATGATACTTATATTTAGTTTCATAACACTTCAAGTAACAAATATCCATTAAGATCATCTTCAAACTACTGTGATTATTTCTAACCATTAGCATATTCACTAGTCTTCCATTACAGAAAAACTGTTACAATTTGAAAATATAGCTTTGAAAAAAAACTTTCACAACAAACATCGAGAGGTTTCATTCTTAGGCTTATAGTACTGCTTAAGTTGGTTATGAGAGACGTTGGGTGTAAAGCATAATTCATACAGGAAAAATGTCTCCATTTAAAAATGTTCAACAATAGCATAAGCTACTATTCAGGAGGCAAATGGCAAATTATCTTACTTTCTAGAAATTCAAGGCTCAGGGGAAACACCAAATGAACTCATGGAATCCTCTGAATGGGTGCTGAAGGGACACTTAGGACACAAAGTTGTACCCTCCCTGTTCAGGTAAAGTCCCCTGGCACGCACAGATTGGTCTCTGTGATGAATAGTGCTGAATTTCTGCTTCACTTATTTCCTTCATAGCTACTCCCACTGGATAAGTGATTTTGTTTTCTCGTCTCATCTCATCAACACTAAAGCTAGTCTTACCTTTCTCACAAGGTCATTGCAAACATTGATTAAGACAGCATTTTACAGATTAAGATGGTCTGAGGATAGGCCTGACATATAGTATTTGCTAAATAAATGAGACTTCCTTTCTCCTTCATTTCCCCTTCCAGCTTTGCAAGCAAGGGCTTTCTTTAGTTCACCTGCTTCCTTGCTTTCCCATAGTGTGGCTTTCAGTTGGTTGCTCATGAGCTCTCTTGCAGTTATTTTTGAACCCAGGCATAATGACATTGAGGAGGGCATTGAGGTTGATCATTTTGATATACTTTTATTTTTTTCTATAAATTGTTTTTATTCCAAACCACAAATGTACTATTCATGTGATTAATCATTACAATGATTACAATAGTTGACTTTTTTTTCTACAAATTCTGTACTCCAAATTTTAGGTGGACTCTGTTTTAGCTTTGAGAGACCTCAGTAAACAAGAAAATTTCAAAGGAACAGCGTCCAGCATGGATGACACAGCTCTTTCCCGAAGATGGATAATCTAGATGGAGCAGAGCCAGAAGCCATTTATTTGATAGGTTCCTGAGAGTTGAGACCATATTTACCTGACGGAAGGAGAAATTGGAAGGATCTGTGTAGTTGTCCAGTAAGGATTAATTATAAGTGTGAATGCTGAGTCAAGTGCAAGAGTGGGAAACTATCTTTTTCTTAGGAGGACATTCAAAATTATTCATTCATATTAATAGACTGTGTTCATTGGTTGAGAATAGCACTAACCACAACATTAACTAACAATTCAGTTATAGTCCATTTCTACAAAGGAGCAAGGCTAAAGTGACTTTCCTGTAAATTTCTGATTGGTGGCATTATACCATAATCTGATCTTACCTGTTTGATCAGACTAAAATTTATAATGAAATAGTTTAATTTTTTTTTTGCTGAGCACAAATCTAAACATAAGGTAGTTTATAGTAGTATTATTTCAATGTAGTAGACACATACATGGCTGCACATCAAAGCTTGTCTAAGTAGTATTGGAAAGAAAACTTTTATTAAAAAAAAACCCTAGATACTAAATTTTAATACTATTTCGAGTCAGATATTGTGCTGCACATGACTTTGGGAATGTTTCTAGAGAATTTAAGTTACTTACTAAGTTAATTAATAAAATCAATATCCTTAAAGTTCCATAGAAAGAACTTTGTTTTTTATACTTTTATTGGTACCCTGTAGTCTCACATTATAATGTAGCTCATAATAATGGTGCCATACATGCACACAGCACGTGGAAGGCTTTCCCTTGGCTCCCTCTCTTCCCCTTACATGATATTGAGATTGACATTGGTATTCTCACATAGGTTTATAATGTCAGTGGAAGTTTTTCCTTCATTAATTCTCCCTCTTCCCCTCCAACCTCCCTAAGACCACTTCTCTTGTTCCACTAGGGTTTCCTCTCCATTATCTAAAGTTCCTCTTATATCCAGATTGCTCCCTAGCTTCTGTATATGAGAGAAAACATACGTTCTTTCACTTTCTGTGGCTAGCTAATCTCACTTAACATAATGTTCTACAAGTCTACCCATTTTCCTGAAAATGACATAGTTTTGTTCTTCTTTATTGCTGAGTAGAATTCCACTGTGTCAATATGCTATAATTTTGTAATACATTCATCTGTTAATGGACACCTGGGTTGGTTCCATAATTTGGCTATTATGAATTGTGCTGCTATAAACATGGATACGCATGTCTTACTATAATATTCTGATTTCAGTCCCTTTGGAAAGATACCCAGGAGTGGTATCGCTGGATCATATGGTGGATCCATTCTCAGTTTTGTGAGGTATCTCCACACTGATCTCCATAGTGGCTGTACTAATTTGTAATCCCACTAACAGTGCAGAAGAGTTCCTATTTCTCCACATCCTTGCCTGCATTTATTGTTGTTTGACTTCTTGATGATTGCCATTCTAATTAGGGTTAGATGGAATTTCAGTGTAGTTTTAATTTGCATCTCCCTGATTGCTAATGATGTTAAACATTTTTCATGCATTTATTGACTATTTGTATTTCTTTCTTTGTGAAGTGTTTATTTAGTTCAATTGCCCATTTATTGATTGGGTTGTAGGGTTTTTTTTAGTGTTAAGTCTTTTAATTTACGTATTCTAGATGTTAGTCCTCTATCAGAGAAATAAGCTGGCAAAGATCTTTTCCAATTCTGTAGCCTTTCTGTTTAGACTCTTGGTTTCCTTTAGAGCAGAAACTTTTCAGTTTAATGCCATCCCATTTATTTATTCTTATTTTAATTTTGTTAGCTTTGGGCGTCTTATTGAGGAAGTTTCTACCAATGCCTATATGTTGGAGTGTTGGACCAATGCCCCCCTCTAGTAATTTCAAAGTCTCTGGTCTAATTTCCTGAAAGAACTTTATATCAATGATATAATGTTCTGTTTTATGCATGAATGATGAAAGTTAGCAATTCTAAAATTGCATATTTTTGGCATATACTAACAATTGTCATCTTTGCTTTGGAAAGGAATACCTTTGTAAATGTCTTTGTTTTATTCACTGTAAAACCCAACAAATGGTGTTCTAGAAGGGCAGCTTTTCAGGGTGCTATCGTGGGTCATAGTGTGAAATTTTATATTATCATATGGTACCATGTAAAGCATTTCTCCTGCAAAGGAGGAACAATAATTACTTCATTAGTTACATAACAGAGTCATGGGTCTTAAGCATAAATTGATTCTGATTCATCAAGGGTATTATTAAGCTGTCAAAATCTGTCAATATAGAGTGTGACAACAACACGCAAAATTCCATTAAAGGGTCATTAGCAAGGTCTTTGGGCTCATGCTTAGCATTTTATCTGAGTTCCTAATGGAACTTTTCTCAAAACAGGATTTAAATCAGATGTCTTATAAACTTTAATGCTGTTAGAAGTTTGCTATTGGAGGAAAGTATTAGCCTCTTCTGAGCTTTTTAGTTCCTACATCAGTCACAGTGAAACAGTAGTCAAATACAACCATAGCAATTTTCGAATCTTGACATTCATACACATTATTTTTAAAAATCTGGTAAGTTCTGAAAATGGGCTGCAGTTGATATGAGGTTTCATGAAGAGACTTAGACACTCCTCTGGCACCAACAGAATCATTGTTAAATTTTACTATTACTTTGATAGATTTATTTTTCTATAGAAGAGAAGGAAGTACAATTTGTGATGAAAACTTATATTTTCTTTTATTATACTGTCAATTACTAAGATTGGTGGAATTTACAAATGATAGTGTCCAATAAGAAAGTCAGTGGAATGTACATATATATATATATATTATATATACTTTCTATAGAAATATCTGACAAGCACAAAAAACAGAAGTGAGTCATTACCTCTTTTCTGATTGCCATAAATATAACTCAAAATCAAATCGATGAAGTCTCAGCATTGTAGGTGATGGCAATTACGATCCACATAACTTAGATCTTCATCTAAATGGCAGACAGGCAGAGATTAGAGCTATTCTATCATTTTGATGAACTCTAAAGAAAAGTTATCTATGATGCATAGAATAACAAGTTTATCATTGGAAACAATAATAAAGTTGGAAGTGTCAAAAAACAACTTTGAAGAAAAAAAACTTTGAATAAACACAATTTTCTATGCTCATTCCTAGCATTTTTAAAAAGATAACAAAGATATAGATTGGAAAATGATAAACACCAGATGAGCATACATTCTGGAAACGTTAGATGGGGTGATCCAGATGGAATAGAGCCAGATACAATTTATTTGAAAGGATTGTGAGAGTTGAGACCATATTCACCTGATGGAAGGAGAAACTGGGAGTCTATGTGCGGTTGCCAAGTAGAGATTAATTATAAGTGAGAGTGCTGAGCCAAATAAAAGAGTGGAAGTTGCATGATAACCTTGAAAATCAGCGTGAGCCGAGCTGGGAAAGTGACAGAGAACTAAAGAGGAGTTATAAATGGGAGAAGATTTTAAGCAACTAATAAGATACAGTAGCATAGAAAACATAGGTGTTATTTAAAAATTCAATTCAAAGGCTCTTTTTGAGCTTAAAAATAGAGCACAATGTCTATCATGAATGATATCTAGTAAGAAATTAACTTATTTAACAAGATCGTGCTGGTACCTGGACCACCAATGTTTAATTAGAAGCTGATTGCTGATTATGCCAATTTCATACCTTGGAAGTTTTTCCAAGGGGATGCTCACACCTTTTGAAACTTATTTTCACATTGAGATAATTATTATTCACTGGAAGACTGAAAAGAAACTGGAGTAATAAAGTAAAAATATTTCTCTACTCTTAGAAGGAATGGGCTATCTTCACTGCTGAATGTTTGTCATTAGAAGCTAGGGTACCCCATGTAAAATTTGATGGGAAGCATTTGATAGAATCACAAACTTTCTCATATGATACTGATTATTAAGAGAAGGACTTGCCTTGGCTGGTCACATGATTGAAGGGATGATATTAAAAATATTGAACAAGGGTGGGGATATAGCTCAGTGTGGTAGAGCACTCGCCTAGCATGTGGAAAGCCCTATGTTCGATCCCTAGTACCAAAAAATAGGTAAATAAAAATAAACTATGGAGCAACCTGTACAGTGTGCTTACTAATCACCTGGGCCAAAAATCAGTTCCTCGGGGCTTGTCAAGCATGTGTTTGAGAGTGTGATCTGGACCAAACAGGCTTCATCCTAGAAGGTTGAACATAAATTAATTATTGGTTTTCCATCGCTTAACAGGTGATCATCACTGATACCTATATGTAGGCAACACTCTGTTGAGTTGCTTACTAGAAACTGAAAACTATTTTACATGTAATGATCTGGGATGGTTCTTATAACAGTGATTAGCTCAGAGCTTGCTTAGTATCATTACTGATCTTCCTGCAATGAATGTGAAGGCAAAATGATTGTTTCATTTCATCAATTAAATACAAATGTTGAATTATTTTTACCAAGATTTGAAACATGTAAAAAGTCAAGTAAAAATAAAAATCTACTGTGAATTTGTACCTTCCTGCTCTTAACTAGTAACCTTGACGTGATTCTTATTTTTTATCAATGGGGGGAAGGATATTAATGAAGACAGTTGATTTGGATTAATCATATTTGAAAATGAAAAGATTTATTATTATTTGAAATTTTTTTTGAGGCTTGGGCATAGGAAGCAGTTTCTCATGAAAGGAAAAGGGAAAGATGAAATTAGCAATGGACAATAACCATGAAACTGATGGATCTGAAAAATAATCTGGAGAAAAATTTGGGTTTCCCAGTTGTCCAAGTTTTAGAAAAATGATTCCTGCAAAGCTACTGGGATTTATTGTTTTGAACCAATGATTTCATTTGCCAAACCCTCTTTCTTTTTTTAAGGCCTTTAGGGTCTCAGACATTTTCTTACAGGTTATTACAATGACTCTTTTTGAGAGAGCTTATCACCTCATAATTTCCTTCACTTGACTTTGGAAATGTTTCACATTTAAAAAAGGTGTTACAACCTATCACCCAGATGCAGTTAAGCTTCAGTGTCTCTGACCCTGTTCACTCTGGAGATCCTGGGGCACCCTGAGGTTTGACAAAGGGCAGCTTCAGACAGGGGTGAGTGGTGGCCAGGGCAACACAAGGAGTATGAGTTCCTTACTGCACTGGGATAAGAATGTATGTTTCTCATTAAAAATATAGAGATGAGAAATTTTATTTGCATAGCAAGCCACAGTTTGTAAAACTCATGTGAGCTAGTTCAAATGTCATCTTTGTAAAAACTGTATTTTTCTTTCTTTTAGGTTACTCCAATAATTTATATAAAACCATTATTATGTTTATTCCATTTTACTATATTCTTTTTATACTTTCATTAATGTTTTTTTTTTTGCAGTACTTGGGATTGAACTCAGGGGCATTCTACCTCCGAGCTATACCCCCAGCCCTATTTTTTAGTCTTTATTTTGAAACCGAGTCTCACTAAGTTGTGGAGTGCCTCACTAGGTAGCTGAGGCTGGCCGCAAACCCAGATCCTCCCGTCTCAGCCTCCCGAATGCTGGGATTACAAGCATGTGCCACCACGCCTGGCTTCATTAATGTATTGTAATTATACATCATAGTGAAATTGAAAGTGATAAAAAATATATGCATACAACACTTGGTGTATTCCTTCCCCACCCCACCCTATTCACCCTACTCTCTCCGGATCTAGTTTGGTGTTTGGTACAGTAGGTATCCTATACATTTTTCTTGAACAGAGAACATAGACTTTGCAATATATAGAATCATTTCTCACAGGTTCACTTAAATATTAATGAAACTTTATATTTCTGAGTTTTATTTTTTGTAATTGTTGTGATTTGGATATCATTGAAAACATAACTGATATGTTCTAAGGACAGTTATTTCATATTTGTAATTATTAATTTCCTTAATTTGTACCCATTTGTTAGTTTTTGAACTGCAGTTATTTTTTTTTATTCTTTTTTTTCCTTTGGGTTTATTTTTTGTTGTTGCTATTAAGAATAAAACCCAACTAATTCTTGTGTATTTCTGAATACACAGAAATATGTGATGGTTATTTCCTAGGTTAGTTGAAAATTTTAGTTAGTTAAATTATATTTATATGTGAAATATATAAACATAAAAACATTGCAAATGCCAAGGAAATAGTATCTCTTATTGAGAAAGATGAGCTAATTTTTTTTTTCTTTTTTTTGCGGTACTGGGGATTGAACTCAGGGGCATTCTACCTCCGAGCTAAACCGCCACCCCTATTTTTTAGTCTTTATTTTGAAACAGGGTCTCACTAAGTTGCGGAGTGCCTCACTAGGTAGCTGAGGCTGGCCGCAAACCCGAATCCTCCTGTCTCAGCCTCCCAAGTATTGGGATTACAAACTTGCGTCACCATGCCCGGCTGAGCTAATTTTATATTTTAAGATTCCTCTTGTGTTTGTCAATTGTATTTAGCAATTCCAACAAAGAAAATGGCAATTGGTAAAAGGTCAGATGAGAAGTTTTGACATGTTTAAGTTCAAAGTATTCAAAAGGTAGAATAAATTTTTGGTAACAACAGAAACTGCCACGGTTATACAGTTAAATGTACACTGAAAGACGTTTCAGAAAAATCTGATTTATTGCACTGAACAGGGAAATGGACTGTTGAAACTATTAGTTGACACAATGGTAGAACTGGCCTATTGGAGACCAGAGTTTCTAATGCCTGAGGTAAGTACCAGCCATGATTTTTAAGCAGAGGAGGAGCCAAGGTGTTTGTCTCAGACACAGAAAGACTGGGATTCATCACCTGCTAGACTCATGATAGGGAGGTAGTGGTTCCACAGAGTGAGTGCTGAGTCAGGCTAAGGCCATATCTCTGGCTACTGATATGCAGATGGCAAAGGATAAAAAGTGTGAGTTACAAATGCTATTAAATGAAGTTCATGGGTGGCCATTGTTTCGGACCAGTCTCCTGCACCAGGTCTCTGCAGATCAAAGCACAGTGGAATCACTCTAGCTAAGGAGGCAGGTAGAGCCTCAAATAGACCATCCCCCCTACCCTCTGAAAACAGAAGATTAAAGGATTCATAGCAATCAATTCAAAAGAGCCCAATCTACCTGGGTCTGCATAATAGGGAAATCTCTGCTTTAACTTTTAAGAGAAAAGTGGCCTGTGGTGAACTTATGTTAAATAACTCACTTTAAAAAATGGATTACAAAACTATGGGATATGTACAAAATGGAATTTTACTCAGCCATAAAGAAGAACAAAATTGTGTTATTTGCAGGGAAATGGATGCAACTGGAAAACATTATGTTAAGTGAGTTAAGTCAGTCATAAAAAGTAAAAAATTGTATGCCCTCCCTAATATGTGGAAGCTAGGGAGAAAATCGGGCATAAGAGGGACTCCAGATGAAGAAGGAGAAATCTTAGGTAAGCAAAGAATTTGACTTAATGGAAGGTTATGGGGGAGGGGGGACACCCTAATGCACATGATGTACTTTCACAAACATATCAAAGTCAATCACTAAACTGAACTTGAGAAGGAGGGAGGGCGAGGGAGTGGGGTAGGAATTAGGGAAGGGTTAAATGAGAAATGTGTGCACGTATGCCTTTATCAGCTTGTACCTAACAAAGATGTATGATTACAGTGCACCAATTAAAAAAATAAAATAAAAAAATAGTTCTGCTTCTTTGTTCCCACCTTACAAAAACCAACATTTCTTTTACAGCTAGTGGGGTCAAAATACTGGCTATCATAATAAACTCAAATATATGCTGGTATGTATATTATTTTTCCAGATGTTCAGTTATGAATTGTTCTGGGTCACATCAGTGTTCAAAACTAAAATGAACCCCAGGTCAGCAGACAGTGATATTACATCCCATACTATAAGCAGGTGGCTTGTTTTTAGAGTGTCCAGACTTTTACTTTATTCTCCTTCTATCTCCTTTGAGCTAGCTCTTCTGGAATTTCTCTCTCTCTATCTGTAGTTTCTGGCAATAGGACAAGGCAAAAAACTAACTACAGCAGGGGTTGGCAAACTGAGGCCTGAAGACCAAATCTAGCTCCTAGCCTGTTTTTGTATTGCCTCTAAGCTAAGAAAAGTTTTCATCCTGTGCAAAGACTGTATAAAGCACAAAAGAAAGAATACCATAGGAGACCTAAAATACATAAAATATACACTATCTGGTCTTTATGGAAAAGTTTCCCAGCCACTTCTCTGCAGAATAAAATCCAAATAACTTGGTTCACCATCCTTCTTTCATATCCTCCTCTTACGACTTCCCATCAGCATGATGCTTCCTCTGGCTGCATCAAATCTCCTTTAGCTCCTGCAAGGCTGCATCCTACCCTCATCACCCCATCTCTGGGTTTGGGGGGGCTCAGAAAATAATACCCCAAAATATGATGCTTTGGACCTATGAAGCAGGGCTAAAAAAATGAAAATCTTTCTCTGACCTTTTTGTCCTTCTGTCTCCTGTCCCCCCAATACCCCACCTCCTATTCCCAAGGCAAGCCATAGAAACAAGAATGTCTCTTCACCAAGGCAAGTCATAGAAACTAGAATTTTTTTCCAAAGCAAGCTATAAAGCCTAAAAATATTATTGAAATCATCTTCTACCTTTCTGTCTTGGTGCTGGTCACAAAAATTTCTCTGATTTAGCTTACCTGATAGTACATCATAAGACCCCCATTTCAGAAGGGGTTCTATACCATATCCGTGAGGAAGAAATACTGTACAGAGGGATCAAAAAGAATCTGAACAGGCAGGGCTTGCTGAGTTTCCTCAGTCAGTTAGCATTAGATCACACCCTTTTGTCCAGTTATATTTCTACATGGCTGCCCATACATTGTAGAACCAAAGCATAACAATGGATGGTTAACCCTGGGTCTCTGGGTCTTCACTCTGAAGGCTCTAGTGCACATAGAACTTTCATTACATAAAATCATTATGTTTAATCTGACTTTTTTTTTAGAGAGGGATGACCCATGACCCTCATGATGGAGAGGAAAGAGACCACCCCCTTCTCCTCTGTAATGTCTTTGCACAGGATCTTACCTCTCCCTGGGATGTTCTTATCCTGCCTCTTTAGTAATCTGCACCTGTTCTGCAATTTATCTATTTTTATCATCACTCTATGAAAATGGCAATGTATGTGATACTGGTACCTAATGAACATTGCCTAATAAATAAATCTCATCAAATAAATAACATCTATCCGTAGAGAAAATTATAGAGAGTAGAAGGAAAGCTAGTGAAAATCTCTGGTTGCTGTTACTGGCATGCTACTGTTGTTGACATCTCTCTTCTCTTCCTGCCTAGGTAATTTACTATCAGCATAAATAATACAGTGTTCATCTTCTGATCTTTCTTTTCTCATTTGTGTTTTATTGATATATGTATTTCTTCAAGACACAGAAAAAAATATAGCACAGGATCTTGAAAATTCGTGGCTCAGTGCTTTAAGCAATGGTGGCAAAGAAATAACGTTTCAGGAGACAAAAGCCAACTTAATGACAGCAAGTGACTTTGCATGAAAGATATATGTATCAGAAAATGTGTTTGTTACAGAGAAAAATTAAGATTGTTACTCACAATCAGCCAGTTTATAGCCCTGAGAATAACTAGAGCCTCCCTGAGGAAACTATTCTGGTCACTTTTGTTGTTTATACAAAGATAAAGGGCATTTACTGCATTTAAACACAAATACAAATAATAAAAAGTTTATTTTCAAATAAAAAGGAAGAAAGTGAAATGGATTGTTTGGCATCCTACCAGCTATGGAAATTAGAGGTTGGAATGAAACTAAGATAATTGGTGTATATGTTAGGTTACAGTAAAGATGCAGTAATTTAGTACTAATATTGAAAAAATGATATAATATTCTATTGTGAAATCTGGAGAGAGATACTAAATATTGATGAGCAAGGCAAAAGGGAATTAAATAAGTCTAGTGCCATAAAGTAAAAGACATAATTTTTTTCTTTTTCTTTCTTTCTCTTTTCTTGAGGCTGGGAACTACGCCCAGAGCTTCATGCTTGCAAAGCAGATGCTCCATTACTGAGCTACACCCCCAGTCCAACAGAACAATTCTTTTTATTAATCTCTTTTTGCTGGTGCATTATGATTATGCATAACACTGGGATTCATTGTGATATATTTGTTCACGCACAAAGCATAGTTTGTTTTTTTCGTTTCCACATACCTCCTCTTTTGCCTACTCTAATCCTCTTCCTTTTGTCTACTAGCCTCTCTTCTATTTTCATGAAATCTTTTTTTTTCCCTTTTTTTTTTCTAGCTTCCACTATGAGAAAAACATGCAAACCATGACTTTATGAGTCTGGCTTATCTCACTCAACATGATGTTATGTTCTCTAGTTCTACCCATTTTCCTGCAAGTGACAAACCTTTTTTTTTTTTTTTTGATACTGGGAATTGAACCCGGGGGAATTCTATCTCCATGCTACACCCCCAGTCCTTTTCATTTTTTATTTTGAAACAGGGTCTCACTAAGTAACCATGTGCTGGCCTTGAAACTATGATCCTTTTGCCTTAGCCTCCCAAGTGCTAGGATTACAGACATGTGTCACCACAACTGGCTTCATTTCTAGTCCTTAGAAGAACCTCTATACTGATATCCAGAGTGGTTGTACTAATTTATAACTATACCAAAAACCAACACAAAAATTCTTAAATAATAATATAGAGATTATAAATAAAAAAAGCATTTAAACTTTCCATCTTGAAATCTTATATTGGGAATACTTGTGTAATTTTAAACTATTAGAACACAGTTCATACTCAGTGCTTGCATTCTCCTGACCTTTGAGGAATCTGTTATTGAAGCTCTGCCTCCATGTTTTCCCATTTTAGATCTACCCAGCAGAGGTGTTCTTTACTCAATAGAATGCCTTCATTTCTCATTCTGACTTGACCTGAATTTATTTTGTGATCATTTTTTCCCCCTACATCTATCTCTTTCATCTACTGAAATCAAACCCACTCCATCTGTGGGCAAGTAAAAGCAGAAAGGTGGTCAGATTGCATTCACCTTACTCTCTTGGAAAAATCCAGCTATTTCACAAATCTGTTTATCATCCTTGAGGTTGGAAGTAATAGGTATTGCTATTTTAATTAAGGTTTACTTTTATAATGTAAAGAATATCAATATAGATGCATCACTGTCTTTTGAGATGTGAGGTAACCAAATGTTATGTGGCTGGCACTGTGCTAACACTGAACACTTTATATCATTTATCTGACTTGGGAAACTTTTGGTCTTATTTAGAGACTGAGAAAGTACCCTTGACCAGTGTTTTAAAAATTGATTTATGTAACATTTTGATTCATATATCTACAAAATTAGTATTTTCTAATTCAAAAGGAAAACATGTCCAGTTTTTCATTTGTATGCTCAATGGACCTGTAGTGGGTATTAATCTTTTTTTTCATCTAGTAATTTTATGTGTTTTCTTCTGAAACTTTGGGCGTTGCATTTAAATGCGATTCTAAAGTTCCTGGTGAAACTTTGAGAAGAAGGTTCTAAACATTATCAATTAAATCTGTGTAACTTTTGGGAATCATAGTTGTTCATGGTATGAGCCAGGAGATGCTATCCTTAGTTTTACACCTGAGTTGCCAGGGGTCCCTGGACAAAGCAATCAGCCAGGCTGCTGCCAGCGTTTTCCTTGCGGTCTGGTGCTGACTTCTGATCCTTCTCTCCCTAGCCACTTTCTTTCAACTAACTGACCTGAAGTGGTCAATCTGACTCACTGTCTGTCAGTCTGAGTGGCAGCCTTTGTGTGGCAGTGACTTAAATAGATGAATTTAGAGCATCAATTCTCTCCCAGCACTTGCATTAGGAAACATGGGCAATCCTAACAATTGGAAAGGGAGGATAAGAAAAAAAGATGCAAGAAGGGAGCTACACCCCAGGGTTGAGACCATGAGCATTCATGGAAAACAGGAACTACATACATTTTCCCAGAGATGGAATGAGAGATCCTGGGACTTCTGACATGGCTGAGAGGTCAGATCCTGAGCTGGCTCTGTTTGACTATGGTCCAATTTCTTTTAGTATTGGAAGTTAAACCCAGAGGCATTCTACCTCGTATCTATACCCCAGTCCTATTTTATTTTTCATTTTGAAACAGGTTCTTGCTAAGTTGCTGAGGGCCTCATTAAATTGCTGAGGCTGGCCTTGAACCTGTCATCCTCCTGTCTCAATCTCCCAAGTACTGGGATTTACAGGTGTGGGCCACCATGCCTGACTACTATGGTACAATTTCAATATATGTTTATAGAGCTTTACCATCTGCCTATCTTCTCCCACCCCCCTTTTTTTTTCTTCTGAGGTAACTCGAGCTCCTTGGAGTCAAAAGAACTGACCAGGAACAAATGTATTTCTTGTCATTTAGTCATTTCTCCCTGAGCAGGGTATCGGTGCACTCCATCTCATGATCCCACTCTGATCATGCAGTCCAGTCCGTGTGTGCTGTGAACAACGATCTGACAGGCGGCCATTATCCATTCAAGGAGTGTCATGCTCTTTCTGCTTTCTCTTGAACAGCTGGTGCCCAAAGAATTGTAGCACTGTGAAATTTTAAACATTTCCCAGCTCTCTCTAAACGTACTTGTGTGAGAAACACACAGTCTCTTTGCACTTAATAGGCACTCCATCTGTAATGGAAGTGAGTTGAATCACATATGTATTGCACGCTTCATTTGGAGGAAACCACCACCAGCTGAGTGTGGGCAATTGAAGAGCAAAGGTCCTCCTGTGACCCCATCCTGACCTGAACCTCAGGCCTGCACCTTTCTTGCTTGAAGGGTACAAGCCCATATGGCTCAAGACACTTGGAAATGTTTGGGGGAAGATGCTGTGTTTACTAAGGTCTTTAGGTCATGAACTTGCCAACCTTTCCTGTCTCCTGGCAGTCCCTGGCCTTTTCTCTAGCCTGGTGTGCTTTAAGCCTCAGGTGGTGAATGTTTAGAATATACCAATGGTGTTGGGCACTAGGCAGATGATACTAAGCATTAAATCAGGGAGCTGGGCATGGTAGTGCATGTCTGTAATTGCAGTATTTGGGAGGCTGAGACAGGAAGATCAGATAACAGGTTTAAGGCCAGTGTGTGGTAACTCAGTGAGAACTCATTTCAAAAAAAAGGTCTGAGCTGGGCGTGGTGGCGCACACTTGTAATCCCAGCATTTGGGAGGCTGAGACTGGAGGATCCGGGTTCGCGGCCAGCCTCAGCTACCTAGTGAGGCCCTCCGCAACTTAGTGAGACTCTGTTTCAAAATATAGAAAATAGGGCTGGGGGTATAGCTTGGAGGTAGAATGCCAGAGTTCAACCCCCAGTACCAAAAAAAAAAAAAAAAAAAATGTTCTGGAGGTGTAGCTCAAAGGTAGAATGCCTTGGGTTCAATCTCTAGTCACACACACAAACACACATGTAAAACAGGTAGCAATTGTATAATGTGAATTTGTATTAAGTTTACAAGCTTCATTCAACCTTATGAGCTTCATTTTTCTTACTTAGGAGGATCACATTTCCAGTTGCATATGTTTCATGGAGAAGGATACCTGATAAATGGAGGTGTATCTATTTAAGGCCCTTAAGTAGATATTGTGCTTTCTCTCATTTAATCCTTATAAGAATACTTGCAGGTAGGTATTTTTAACTGTATTTTATGGATAAATTGAGGCTTAGAGTTATTAATGGACGTTGCCCAAGAACTGCTAAGAGACAGGTTGGAACCCACATCTGATTTATGCCAGAGCTTATAATTATTCTACCTTGCCATAAAAACAATGGAATACAAATCAGTTATCCCAGCATTAGTTCGAATTGCCTTTAAGACTTCCATTTGGTTTCATTTTTGTTTTTATAAAAATGATAAACATCTTAAATATTCATCTTTACTGATGATATTTCATTTCTTAAAAACAAAGGCATCAAAACTTGGAGGCATTGATCATGAGTAACAGCAGACTTTCGAAGGTATAACTCATTGTTCCAAATCAGGTGGCAGAAAGGATTTTTCTGTTGCCTTGGTTCAAAGTAATTGCATATCTATCTATTTATGTGAGTAATTGATCAGAGACTCAAGTAATCAGACTAGCAACCAGAATTCCCATGTTGGATTTCCATGTTACATTCACTAATTCTGAGGACTTCAAATGATTTCTTACCTGAATAGTCTAAAATCAGTGAATCACATGACTGCACACCCCCCATACTAGGGATGATTTACCCATTCTGGAGAACACATTTCAAATGACTTTGCAGAAAATATAAAGAAAAATGATTATGGTAAAGATATTTTTAACTGGAAAACTGGAAAGCATTAAATAGTTTATATACCTAGAATTACACTGTTGGGTATTACACAGTTTAGAAATTGTTTTACAGAGCCACAGGCATAATATTCAATTAATTTATTAAGGAAGAAAGCGTATACCAAATTTTTTTTTTGCTTAAAATATGCATTTTTACATGGCTCAGAATAATTACAATGCCCATTTTCCCTAGCTGTCCATGAGTTGGTAGGAAAAAAACAACCACAGACTCATAGCTTTTAGGAACCAAAAAAACAAAAACAAAAACAAAAACAAAAAAGCAAAAACTAGAACTGGCTTTAACCAAACTGTTAAGTGTCAGTTTATTCTGAATGGGAAACTTTTGGGGGGGGGGCGGGGCTAGAAATGAATTACCACATTTATCAGCAATTTAAAATTTGGTTGTTATTTAGTTGCCTACAGCATTCGTCAGGACAAAATTGAGTGAGGTTCAAGGAATTTGACCTTTGGACGTTGGGTGCAGGACTTGCAAGGGTATGTACCTCTCATTGATTAGTTCTGCACAGTGGTTTACAAATTAAAACTCACAGAGAGGGTATCATATAAAAACCAGAACTTTGACTTCTCTTAAAAAAAATTAAGGTGTTCTATTGTCCTTTTCAATGGCAGTGAGTACTCTCCACTTTTCCACATTCCCGTCCACTCAAATAATGTGCACGCGAATTCTTCACACTCACTGAAATTCTACACTCACTGAAACTTTCCTGCCCAGTTCTGTAGGTATTTGAATTTCAATCCATATTTAATGCCTGCTTGCTGATAGTTTCCAAACATATATCCATGACTTCTGTCTTTTGAGACATTTTCTCAATTTTCAGTACATTATTATGATTATATTTGTAATTTGGCTCTATTATTAATACCTCAGTGTGTGTGTGTGTGTGTGTGTGTGTGTGTGTGTGTGTGTGTGTGTGTTACTGGGGATGGAATCCAGAGGCATTCTACTTCTGAAATACACTCCCAGTCCTATTTTATTTTTTATTTGGAAGCAAGGCCTCACTAAGTTGCTGAGGCTGGCCTTGAACCTATGATCATCCTGTCTCAGCTTCCCAAGTGCTGGGATTACAAATGTGCGCCACCACACCTGGTTTTCAGTATCTTTTTGAAATCATACAGACCTTTAAAGAACAGAGTTATTGACATGAAAAAAAGTATGTTAAAATCATGATATTTGTTAGAATTATCTCCTCTGACAGATTTATATGTTGAGAAAAATTTGGAACATATCAGGACAATCCAAACCAACCTTAGTCATATAAAGCAATGATGTGCTGTAAGGTTGGGAAGGTAATAGGTGCTTTCGTGAAAATATAGCTTTGTTCTCTTTATCCTCCTACCTCCCCACCCAGCCCAAAATTGAATAAGACAAAAAAAAAAAAAAAGAAAAAGTATGGTAATGGAATGTGGAAATAAAAGTGCATTTCACTCTATTTAGTATGTTAGAACTTGACATACACTAGGATAGAGTTGTTTGGTTTAGCAAATAAAAATATAAGATACCAATTAAACATGAATTTCAAATAAACAAGAAAATTTTAGAGTATAAGTATGTTCATGCAATATTTAGGGTATACTTATACTTAGTCTAAGCCACAGGCAATTAGACAAGGTTCAGGATGGTAAGCAATAAGTTGGGTATTTTCAGGTTTTATTATTTTCTAAATACTTTCATTGGTGCATTGTGATCTCATATCATTATGAAGTTCATAGCAGTAGGGACGTACATGCATACAACACTTGGTTTTAAAGACATTTGTTTTAAAGTCCTGCCTGGAATAATAATGGTATCTAAAAGTAATTTTAGTATATTTCAGGACATTTTACATACGTTAACTTATTTAATCTTCATAACAACCCTGTGAAGTAAATACTATTTTTAATTTCTTTTTAGGCAAGGAGACTTGGATACCAAAAACATAAGTTAATTTGCCCAAGTTACAGTTGAAGAGTTAGAGCCTGGGTCTATATTTTATGACTTATTTGGTAAGTGATGGAGTATTAGGCAAATCATGGTAATTATTTATTGAATGCTAAATGCTTTATAAATATGTCATATAATTTTTACAACAGCTCCATGAGGTAGACAGTATTACTAAAGACCAAAAAAAAAAAAAAATCTGTGTGTTATTTCAGGGGTAGAAATTGTTGAAAGTACTTTTAATAATACAATCTCCTTGTAAGTCGTTGCTGTGTAGAGAAGTTCAGAGTGTAATACTTTTTCAACACCAAATATAACACCAAGTTTCATATTTTTAGAGGCAAGAAGACAGAGGTAGAAAATAAAACAAAATGGTGCACATTTAGTTATATATTAAATGATTTACATCAGGAGCAATTTATAATCTATCTATATTTCCAACAACAATTATGTCTTACTGCTTCTTGTTTTACAAAGCTGATAAAATCCCCACAACACAGCTGTTTTACTCTTTCTCTCTCTCTCTCTCTCTCTCTCTCTCTCTCTCTCTCTCTCTCTCTCATAATATGTGTGTGTCCATACATATACACATACATAACTTATATTTTAATATGTATCACTATATATATTTAGTACAAAGGCAATTCTGTACAAATCTTCGAGTGGCATCATCTTCTTGGACCTTGGAAGATATGAAACTTAGGGAGGGAGAATGCCCCTGAGGTAGAATGGAGGGGAGAGGGAGCATTAAGACTAGATCACTGACAATAGTTCAACCCACCAACAAGCTTGGTAATCCAAGATAGTATTGTTGATTTCTGGGCTAAAGACAATATACTCCAGGGTCTCTAGATAAATAAAGACTTCATTTTTGAAGTTTTCTTTGAATCTATTTTTATGAAAGCTGACATTTCTTAAAAGTAGAATCATAGTTCTGATTCTATAGTTTCCATCTCAAAGACCAAGTTTTTATTATTTTGGTTTGTCATTATGCGTAGAGCTGTCTAAAATTTGGGGTGACTCTCTTCTTTGGGGCAGATTATTTTAATTGCAAAGTAATGGATGCTAACAGACAAAAACTGATCAAAAAGTTCCACATGACCTTTCCTCCCTATTTTAAATGCAATGCTCTAAGCTTGCTTTCAGCTCTGTGCCAGAAAGTGAAAGATTTCAAGTGTCTAAGGATCTTATGCTATGCTAATGACAAATGCTAATATTTGCAGTGGAAAACTAAGGCCAAAGCAAAAATTTACTGCTGGACTATTGTGGAGAATTTCTGGATTATCTTTCACCAGCAGCTTGTTCAAACCTTTCTGGGTTTCAGTGCCTAAAGAAGAAATATTCAGGAGGCACTCTAGATCCTAATCATACTGGTTCTTTTTCTCAAATAAGGAGAAATTAAGATGCCAAAAAAAATTGGCTTGACTAGATTGGGACAACTGGTATATCATAGGGTGAAGTGTGGGTGTGGGATTTTATCATAGGATGAAGTGTGGGTATGGGATTAAGTCAGGGTGTGGGATTTATAGGATGTTATTCATTCTCTCTCAAGAAACAATAAGACTCTTATATGAAAGAATGCGGTGGCCTTAGGCAATGCATCCTGGGCAGAAGTTTACTAATATTGAGAGCTTTTACTATTATTAAGCAGGTAAGAGGTAAGTTTCCCAACAGGTTGGTGGGCAGGACGCAGTGTTAAGAAAGTCTAGTAAGAGGTACTAAACGGAGGTCTACATAGGTGTAATGGCAGGAAAGTCTGCAGACTATATTAGGAACACTTAGTGGATGGAAGGGCTGTGCTGTGAATAAACAAGGGAATGGCCTAACTTCACAAAAAACATGAAGGCAAGAGCCTAAAAAATAGATGATAAAACTCATTCAATGAATTTGACCACTGCCACTTCCTGGGAACAATGAAATACACCCCCATAAATCCATGGTGTTCGAAAGCATTTAATAATTGAAATACTTAAATTCAATGTAATGTATTTGCTAATAAAAGAATCCAATCACGGCTTAAAGCCCATGTATGAGAACAATGCTATTTTTTAAAATGACAATCTGGATTTGGGATTTAAATCATTTTTAATTTGTTATCTCACCTGCAATCACAACTAGGATTTCTTTCGATTTTTTTTTTTGCAGTGTAATGCAGGTTTGACATGTTTAAAAAGTGACGATGTGTGACAGCGGCAAGAATACTTTTGGAATGTGACTATATTGCTTGTCAAAGAATTTGCATTGGGCTTCTCTGAAGTGCTGTCATTCCTGTTTATTCTATGGCCCTCAAGCCCCTCGCTGTCCCACAATAAACGCTGTCACCCAGTCAGCACCAATTTCATCCGTGTGTGATACTGCTGATGCATGTCAAGTTCTTGTTAAATTCACTGTGGGTCAACTACCTAAATGCTTCTTCTCAATGATTCAATCATAAAGCATAAGGCCTGAAATACCTATTGAAGTGTGACAACTGGCATTTTATGATAACTGCTTTAGAAACTCAATGAGTGGGGGTAGATTCTGAATTGAACACAAATATCAATAAAAACGAAGTCACAAAAATTTAACAAATTAAATTTAAAAAATTTTATATTATATCAAAGGCATTTGGTATGATTTACTAGTTACTGACCTTCTTTTGATTAAAATGGATGGTTTTAGAATCCTACTGAAGTAGATTCAAAGTGTCATTCATTCATTCATTTATTCATTCATCATATTTTCCTTAAGCCAGACGCTCCAGGAAACACTTAAGATACAATAACACTTGAGACTGGGCCTCCATCTTCTTGGGTCTCACAGACCATTTGGAAACAAAACCTCATTGGATTAATAAAAATTAGCATTATTGTGATTTTGAAATTTACCTTTTTGCTGATTCTATAAGTCCTTGCTTCAAAAGTGCAGTGAAGTGCTTTTTAAGAGCAGGGAAGCAATATTCTCTTCTATTCAATCTGAGTCTGTGTCTCACTGGTTTCTTCCACCTCTGAGTTCTCTTTTATTTTGTAGTGAGTGACAGAGATGGATGATGTATTTGTGTTAGGATGAGGGTTGTCGGCTTTGGAAATTTTTTTTTCAGTAGATATTATTGCTGCCCAATCTCCACTTTTCTACTTTTGTTAGGAATCTCTGTCTTCCTAACTGTAAGATCTGAACTAATCCTAAAACTAACAATTGCCTGCCAGGAAGCATAGAGTAATTTAGAAATGACCTGAAAATATAATCAAGTCTTAATGATAATCGTGTGTGTTTTTATTCTATTGCCCTTTTAATTATTATATATTTTATTCTACATATTATTAAAATTAGTCACTTTTTTTTTTTACCAGAGAAGATTATAAAAAAAAAAGAGAAGAGAAAAGCATAATAAAAATTTACTGTGTTATCTCAACATAAATAGAACCACTGTTAATACTTGGTAGATATTCCTCTACTCATCCTTAAGGTACTCATATACACTTTTCCTTTAAGGAAAAATGAGATTTGGGTAGGGAAAATTACTACATGAAATAAAAATGTTTTGTCAAAGACTGAACATTTTTAAATATTTAGCACATATTATCAAACTTCTAGCCTGAATCAGTGCAGTAATTTGTACTCCATCCAGAAGTGGTTGCATTTATGAATTTACCAAGATGAGTTATTATCTTTTTTTTAAATATCAGTTTGATAGGTGAGCTTTTCCATTTTTGCAGATTCATTTGGGCTTCTGAGTGTCCTTTGGTCCTCTTTTAGTTAAGGACCTTGGGATCCTCAGATACTTTTGTTGGTTCAAGATAATTGTTTTTAATGCTCATCCTGCTGTATATAGCTCCATTCCCATGTAAACGTATTCTGGCTTTTTGAGGTTTTCTTGTTTTTGCTGTTGTGGATAGTCACTTGTCTGTTGGCTTTGTCTTAGGCATGCATTAGATTTTTGTGACTTGCTCTTTTTTCTAGTGAGAAAGTGGGCTGCTTATAAGAAAGTCACCAGAACAAGTACAAAATTCTACAAGATCACTTTATTAACCTATCAGCAGGCCAGTATTTAATACTCATTATCACAAGAGCAACTTTCTAGGGAAACACTGTCCCCGTCCCCACAGTCATTCAGTTGATTGTGCAAAGCTCTCTGAGTCGGAACAATGCAGTATAATCATTTTGGACAGGAAAACAGAAATCCCTGTAAGGATTTCAGGCAGGATGGATCTTAATTCAGAGATTTACAAGTTTACAGTACTCTTAGAAGGATTAGAGGAGCCAAGAACCATGTTTTCTATAGAGTGTTTATATTTGATGGTACTCCTGGCTAGACATAGGTCCTTTCCACCGTGAGTATTCATCATTCTATTTGTCTCTATGCATCTCAGGAAGCTGTTTGGCTCTTCTATGAGTCACTGCTTTACGTTAGAGGTTGTGAGCATTTTCATAAAGAGTAATAGCCACTTCACCTCTGAATGGCACACTGAGGTTGGCCTATCTGCTGCTATTGCTATTTTCTGACAGGCAACAGCAATATTCTGCTTCTTGAATTGTCTCTGTGTGCTTTCCCACTGCTCCTTCAGTCCTCCTTGCTCGCTGTCATCCTGATTCAAGTTGCTGAGCCATAGCTTCTTGCTATCTGGCCCGAGTCCACACTCCTCTAATATACACCCTCGGATGGTGAGTTGCAATGAGCCGAGCTCCAGCGCTGTGAACTGGCTGTGCTCCAGGCCTCAGCTGCTGATAAATCTGTCTTGGCATTTGATGTTAAGTATAGCTCTCTGATGATGACTACGTTTTTTTGAAGCTGCATGCAACATTTTGATAGGCTGTTATTATAAACCGGCACCTAAGACTAGAAACAGGAATGGGGAGGAATTTTCCATGCATAGAAACCCGTGAGCAGTGGTTGTCCTTTTCTGCACTCATTAATGTAGAGTCTAAAGATTTTTAACAGAATGTTATCCAAAAATCAAAAAAGACATGTGAGGGCATAGTCACCCTCAGGGTGACTTAAATTTGTAGCTTTGGCAAGCAGCTTTACCAGGAACCTCAGATAGCCTTTGACCTAGGATGTCCTTGAAAATATGGAGAGTTATCTATCATGTATACCCTCAAGAGGAGGTATGCCTGATACAGATGTATAAGAAAAAAGATTTCAGTAGACTCCAACAGTGACCAATATCCTTCACTTTGATGAACATCAGGTCAGTGTTTTCCAAAGTATCCTTCCAACCCGAGCCTTAAGATGTACTCCACAATAGGCTTTCATGGTCTAAGTAGTTTGGGAAGTGCTGCAATTTTTACCCACATCTGAAGAATCACAATTAGCATCTAAAACTTATGGCCAGTCCTGCAGTAACAGAACCTATTTAATTTTGACTTAGCCTAGCACCCTTCCCATTTTTTATTACGACACTTTTGCTTTTGTAGCATTTGATAAAGTCATTGAAAACTGAGATTCCCCTCACCTCCATTGTCTCCTGTGGCTGCACATTTTATTTTAGATGTTTATACCTGAGGCTCTTGAACTTGTTCTGAGCTTTGGCCCTATGGCAGTATGTGGCTAGAACCCTTTCCCAAATAAATTTTTCTTTTGCTGATATCAACCTTTCTCCTTTCTTTGACTTTCAGCAATCTCCCTATGATATATTTGTTTGTGAATCTGTGTTTAATCTACTTTGAGTTTCTTTGACTTCTTAGAGGTGTAGGTTATTATTTTTCAATAAATTTAGGTACCAGGAATGGTGGCATAGACCTGTAATCCCAGTATATGGGAGGCTGAGACAGGTGGGTTGCAAGTTTGAGATCAGCCTCAGCAGTTTAGCAAGGCCATCTACAACTTACACTCTGTTTCAAAAAAAAAAAAAAATAGGGCTGGTGGGTATAGCTCAGAGGTAGAATGCCCCTGGTTTTAATACCTAGTACAACAAAAAATTTAAAAGAACAAAAAGTAAAAAGAAATTTAGGAAGTGTTTAGCAATTGTTTGAATTATATATAAAATTACATATAATTTTTATATTATAAAATATATATCATATATATGTATACATATATACACATATATACATACATATATATATATATATATATATATATATATATATATATATATATATATTCTGTTTCTCTCTTTTCTTCTGGTTCTCTGAGAAATACCATACTTATGTAAGTATATATTGTTGTGTTTAACAGTGCCCACATTTCCTGAGGCTCTATTCTTTTTCTTCATTCTCTTTCCTCTCTTCTTTGTCTTATATCTCTACTGATCAGTCATCAAGTTCACCAATTCTCTCCTCTGCCAGTTCAAATTTACTGTTGAGCCCCTTAGTGAATTTTAAAATTTTACTCACTGTAATTTTAACTGTCAGATTTCCATTTGTTTTTTTTTTTATATATAATTTCTATCTCTTTATTGATATTCTCTGTGACATCGTCATTGCTGGAATCAATTGTGCATGTTAGGGCAATGTCTCCCTCAGGGTTGGGGCGGGGATGGTGACAGGCTTCTGAGTGACATCCCTGCTCTAGGATTTAAGAGCTCACTGGAGTGGAGTTTGTGGACTGAGGTCTTTTCTTGCTTTTACTGACATGGAACCACCACCTCGAGAGCTGGGGAAAGGGATACTGGAACTTCCATCATTTCAATGCACCACGGCCAAGGAGAGCCTCCCTTTTGCCAGAAGAGTTTACTGGGAGAAAGGAGCCCTTATCTCTCAATAGTATTCACTAGAATTTAGTAACAGGAAGTGGGAGTAGGATGAGAAATGCTAGTCCTGCTCCTCCTGGGAAGAAGCTGGTTGGGAGCTGGGGAGAAAGGGATCCCTAATGTTCTTGGCTATGGCAATCTTGGGTGGAATATTTATTTACCTTGCTACTTTAGGAGAGGGAAGAAAGGGAGGAGCCTTGGTTCAAATACCATGTACTCTTGCCTTTCTTACAAATTTTTAACAGATTTTCTGGAATTTATTTCATTTTCTGTTTTCCAGACTCTTTTTTTTTTTTTTTTTTTTTTCTTTTGTGGTACTGGGGATTGAACTCAGGGGCATTCTACCTCCGAGCTACACCCCCAGCCCTATTTTTTATTCTTTATTTTGAAACAGAGTCTCACTAAGTTGCAGAGTGCCTCTGCTTTTTCCAGATTCTTTGAAAGCTTGTTTTAAAAAAGGATTTTCACCAGTTTTATTGGGGAGCAGGTCAATGAGGCGCCTCATGCTGTTATGTTAGGAGTCAGCTTCTTCAGATTAAATATTTCAAGTGTATAAAATAAAATGCATGCATTGGACTATGAAAGAAGTCAATTATATTGAAATATAGTCATCAAAAGATATATTCTGATATATATTAGTACATATAGTTAATGTGTTAAAACCAATATCTAACTGTGTTTTTAGTAACTATCATATTTTAGAGATGAGCATAAATAAAGCATATATTTTAGAATATCTGTAATAATGATAATGTACCACTGTGGTTTGTTATCTATGCTCACAATTTCAGGAAATGCTAAATTTCAGTTAGGAGCCAGTGAGAATAAAAATGAAGTTTTTCTAATCTGACTCACTGATTCCTTATTTTATCCAGTCTTACTGGGGGTCTGTGCACCTGGGGAAGGATTGTATGTATGGTTCTAGACCATAACAGAATCTAGGGAAGACCCCTGAACAGCTCATGTGTTCTGTGACTCAAGGAATTGATACGATTCTTCTTTTCAGTGATACAGGAGAACAACCTGTAGGGATTTTGAAGCCCTCTGAAGCCTTGAATAAGTTCCCTGGGGAACTATGATCTTATTATCAGATTTGTCACTTCTCTGCATCCTGAGACTAGAGTAACCTTGGAGATAATGGCACAAGCATGATCAAGGAATTTTGGTAAAAAGTATGTCGACTCCATTGCTGTAACAAGAAACCTACCAGGGATTTTAGAAAAATAATACTGACTCTGGAATGTGTGCTTCTGGGTCTTTAAACTGTAAGTATCAGCAGTACAAACTCAAAGAGATTTAACATTAAGAAACAGTATTTAAATAATTGCTTACTAAAATTTTGGTCTCTATAGAAAACATCTCTGTGAAATAAAATACTTTAAAAAATTGACTGTA
>PVLC010010640.1:0-49743 GCA_004027655.1 Graphiurus murinus | reverse complement strand
CGGTACTGGGGATTGAACTCAGGGGCATTCTACCTCCGAGCTATACCCCCAGTCCTATTTTGTATTCTTTATTTTGAAACCGAGTCTCACTAAGTTGCGGAATGCCTCACTAGGTAGCTGAGGCTGGCCGCGAACCCGGATCCTCCGGTCTCAGCCTCCCGAATGCTGGGATTACAAGCGTGCGCCACCACGCCCGGCTTAAACAGTTTTTGATCTGACTTCCACACTCTATTATGATGGCATTCAGGTGGTCCTCAGTGCCCTGAATTTGCATACCACGTCATTCTGGAGGCTGAGGCAGGAGCCACCCCATTCTATGGGCTTATACTATAGCATTTTCTCACGGAAATGCTGCACCTCCCAGAAACCACTCTATTTCTCATCTACACACCAGGTATTTTATAGACAGAACCTGGAAAGTGTTCTGCAAATACACCCAGGCAAGAGGGGGCCCTTACAGGGCAGCAGATGATGGACCCTCAGCAGTAGGTTAGGGAGGGCAGCCTTGGTTCCAAGTTTAATTAACAAACACCATCACCTCGAAAAATGGGTGACAATTTCTTCCTAGAAGGTGGTCTCCAAGTGGCTAATCTAACAATCTCACAGACCAAAAAGGCCAATAAATTGAACTCTAATTGAGAAACTCAGCAGGTGGGCCTGGCTGCCAGCTATTTCTGTACTTGACATTGAGCAGCTGTATTGAAGGCCAAGGAGGCCCGGCTCTCAAATCACAGCCCAGAGCAAACAAGCCCACAGCCTGTGTCTTGGTCTTTAAAAGAAATAAAGACAAACAAAAACCAACTGCCTTGTTCAAACTAGGAAGTAAAAAAGAAGAGGAGGAGGAGGAGGAAGAAGAGAAAACCCTGAAGAAATAGAGGGGGAGGAGCAAGACAAAATATTTTATCAATCTGTGACTAAACATACCGTGTAGGAAAATATTTTTGCTATATCAATGGCTAGATTTAGTAGTGTAGTGTATGTTTTAACTTTTGCCTGTTCTCCCAAAGGTAGTCTTATTTTGCTGAAAAGGCAAAGGAAAAGGTTAGAAAAATTAGCATTAATTAAACTTTATTTCTCTTGGCCACTGGCCACCAAGTTCAAATGGAGTGCAGCCTGGAGCCGAGTCTCCTCACAAGCGGAATTCAGAATGCATGGCTTAATTCATATACTTTTTTTTTTTTTTTTCTCTGTCAAGGAAAAGGAGAAAATGTGTGTGTTGGGGCAGGGGTGGAGGGAGGGTAGGCCAGAAAAAGTTAAGGTTAAACAGTAATCAAGAAGTATGTCTTTTGTTTTGCTTCCTTTTATTTTCTGATTTTGAGGGAAATAAATGGGAGTCAGGGAGGAGCAGGATGCAACGAGCTGTTTCAATTATGTAAAAATATGTGTGGGTATTTAAATAAACAAATATAATGCGTTTTCCTGAACCAAAGCTTTATTCTTCCAGTTCAGGTCAAAAACCTTGGCATCAGCTTTGACCTCCGACTCACAGGTCCCTCAAATCTGCTTTCAGAAGGCATCGGGCTTCCACTGCCTCTGGACCCCTCCGCCACCACCCTCCTGGGCCTAGCCTCTGTCACCTCCGGCACACTCAGATAGCTCCGAAACTGACCCTCTGCTTTCTTCCAAGAAACGGCGAGGTCTCACTCTGTGAGGTCTGGCTTCCTGCCACCACCATGACTTCATTTCCTTCTGTCTCCCCTAGCTCATTCTGTTCACCCGGAGCTGTCCCTAAATGTCCACTCACCACAGGGCCTTGGCACTTGAGGCGCCCTCTGCCCCTCACATTCTTCCCCTGGATCTGTTTCGCAGCTCGCTCCTTATCCCTTTAGGGCCCCGTAAATGCCTCAAGGTACCAGAGACATCTTTCTAGACCTGTCTACGTGAAATAGCAAATCTCCATCCAGCGTGCTATAGCGCCCTTGCCCATTTCTATTTATTGTTCCAAGTATGAATCACCACCCTACATACATTTGTTTATTTATTGTCAGAATCCCTCCCATTAGAACTTGTAGACCTTGAGGTACTGTTTGTTTCTGTATCTCCAGTGTCTACGACAGTGCCATACACGTGACCAATGTTCAATAAGTATCAGCTAAATAAATAGGTGAATAAATAGATAAATAACCAAAAATGAATGCATATGAAAGAAAGGGAGGGCCAGGCATGGTGGCACATGCCTATAATCCCAGTACTTGGGAGGCTGAGATAGGAGGATTGCAGATTCAAGGCCAGCCTCAGCAACTTAGGGAGAATCTGTTTCAAAATTAAAAAATAAAATAGAGTTAAGGGTATTGCTTAGCGATGGAATGCTCCTGGATTCCATCCTTAGTACCCAAAACTAGGAGAAAAAAAAGAAAGAAAGAAAGAGAGGGAAGGAGGGAGGGAGGAAGAGAGAGAGAGAGAGAAAGAACACACAACCAGCATGTTTTGCTTCCATAATAAAGAAAAGCTGGTAAATTTGTAAAATGATTGTTGCCAAATTTAATATATAGTTAGGATTTGAGAACAGAAAGTGAAAGTCTATAATATAGACACATACTATATTCATCAGTATATAGTTTGTGTGCTGCCTTTTTGAAATCAGCTTGAGACAGACGATTCAAACAGCGGGAGGTGTTCTTGAGATGAGGCCGAGTGTGCCAATGGCACTGTCACCCACGAGTCACTAGTCTAGAACCACAGGCTGCTTGTCACCCCCTCTGGGCCCTCATCTCCAGAGCCGGCCCTTCACAGCGGCCCCGGCCCCGGCGGGCGTCACCAGTCCTCGTCCCACACCTGGAAGACCCTCTCGGTTTGTCTTGCTCCACCTCGGTCTGATTCCTCTCTTTTCTCTTTTCCACCCGGCAGTGCCGTTGCCTCGGACAGGCCCTGACCGTTTCCTCCTGCGTTCTGCTTCCTGATCGAACTCTCTCTACCCAGCCTCTCCCCTCAGAGCGTGGCAGGAGGGGGCTTTCTACAACAGGAACCTAAGCTTTGCAGGCGGGGCCCCTCCCAGCTGGGCTCCAGCCCCTCCCTCCAGCCTTCCTCTTCTGGGCACCTGCCCGTCCATCCCAGCCCACCCAACCCCTGCATGCCTCAGAACTCATTCTTTTTTATTTATTTATTTATTTATTTATTTATTTATTTATTTATTTATTTATTTATTGCGATACTGGGGATTGAACCCAGGGGCATTCTCTTTATTTTGAAACAGGGACTCACTAAGTTTCAGAGGACCTCACTAAGTAGCTGAGGCTGGCCTCGAACCTGTGATCCTCCTGTCAGCCTCCCAAGTACTGGGATTACAAGTGTGCCCCACCACACCCGGCCTCAGAACTCATTCTTAAGCCATCTCCTACCTCTGTGCCTGTCTGTCTTCTTGGAATTTCAGACTACTGGGCACCTACCTTTAAAACTCAGCCATCCAGCCACTGCCTCTGGAAGGTTCTCCCTGGCTCCTGTCATTTCATTTCATTTCAGTGGTACTGGGGATTGAACCCAGGGACATTCTATCTCTGAGCTACACCCCTAGCTCTATTTTATTTTTTATTTTGAAACAGGGTCTCTTGCTGGGCATGGTGGCGCACACTTGTAATCCCACTACTTGGGAGGCTGAGTCAGGAGGATCACAGGTTCACAGCCAGCCTCAGGTACTTAGTAAGGCTCTCCACAACTTAGTGAGACCCTGTTTCAAAATAAAGAATTAAAAATAGGACTAGGGGTGTAGCTCAGAGGTAGAATGCTCCTCGGTTCAATCCCCAGTACCGCAAAGCAAACAAACAAAAAACAGGGTCTGTCTAAAGTCACCATGCTCTGGCCTCAAACCTGAGATTCTCCTGTCTCAGCCTCCCAAGTGTGAGGATTACAGGATGATTACCACGGTTCCCATTAATGTCGATGGTACTCCTCTGGGTTCTCACATGAATGTGGTCTGTGGTTTAGTCATCACCATCATCCCTTGCACCGTCCACTCCCTGTAGGAAGGGTCTGTGTCTCAACACTGAGTTTTCAACCTAACACTGAACTCAGCATTTGACATCTAGTAGAAATCTCATAAATCCTTGCAGAAGAAAAGGGACCAAGGAGACAAAAAAGTCAGCGAGGTAATTAGACAGATGAGGGCTATAAATATGTTGTGTGAAAGTGCACGAGGTCTTAAGCCGTGCACACACAAGTCCTGTGGATGTTGGCAAATCTCAGAGCTCAGCTATGTGAAGTGAACAGACGATGATGTTAAGAGCAGACAGGTCCCACACATTCGAACTCCAGTGAAACCATTTAGGAGCGGACTGCTTTCCCCGAGCATGCAACTTAACCAACTCAAGCCTCCGTTTCCTCATCTACAAGTGGGGAGAATGAGACTGTCTCCTTGCCAAAGCCGGGGTAGGTACGGTTAAATAGGATAATTCACGTGAAGGCCTCAGCGCGGAGCCTGGAAGCAGTAAATGTTCAATAAATGTCATTGATGATAATCACTAGGAAACAAGACACCGGAGTGTTTTTAATAGAATGGTGAGGGGAGAGGTCCAATAATAAAACTATTCAGTATATCACACCAGAGTGGTGGCAGTGATATTTCAAAGGCCAGACCCCGAGTTAGCACCCCTGTGTCAGGGCTTCAGGAGGCCAGCCAGCTGCTCCTGCTTCTCACAGCTCCCCGGCCAGCAGGGTAGAAACAGCGGGGGCTGCTCAAAGTTCTCATGACTTAATGGCAATTTCTTTTTTTTTTTTTTTTTTTTTTTTTTGGCAGTACTGGGGATTGAACTCAGGGGCATTCTACCTCCACGCTATACCACCAGCCCTATTTTTTATTCTTTATTTTGAAACAGGGTCTCATTAAGTTGTGGAGTGCCTTACTAGCTGAGGCTGGCCACGAACCCGGATCCTCCAATCTCGGGCTCCCAAATGCTGGGATTACAAGCGTGCACCACCACGCCCGGCTGACTTAACTGCAGTTTCAAAAAGTGTATTCAGTTGTCCCACAGGATAGCAACGGATAGCAACGTGTGTGACGTGGAATCAAGTGTTCTCTGATCAAACAGACCGTGAGACCTTGTAAACCAATCACAGGGGTGCAAGACTTCTCGGAGTATCCTAAGGAGGAGATGCCGGACATTTTTAGCCAGAATGCCCTTTGCTTTTTAGATCATCTCCTGGGACTTCTCAAAATGCCCAATTCAAGCGAAGCCTTCCGAGGAGGCAGCATTTATAATCCCAGGTCAACTGGGAAGGAGAGAAGGAAGCGGGAAAGAATACACAACCCAAATCCATGTTTCTAAGGTAATGGCATGGGTGGATATCTGTTACTTATAAAAATTTTCCTAGAAGTATAAAATAAAAATACATTACATCTATAATCAAAGATAGATATCCTTTATCTTAAAACAGTTTTGTCTGATTTATGAACAGGATAGTACAAGTTTTTTTTCAAATAACATTAATGTTTCAGTTTTAAGAGGGGAAATGTCCTGCTCATTGTGGACTAACAGACAAAGGGCCTAATTAATGCAGGCACAGTCCCTAACAATCCCCAAACACTGACTCACTGTTTGGGGATCTCTCCACCCCTGGAAGGCCCTACTATTGGCTGTGGGCGCCTGCTTGAACCCTAAGCGGCTTGTGCTCTTAGAAAGCTGTGTTTGTACCGAGCTCCCAGCCCACCTTGACCCCGCCAACCCCCAGCATCTCAGGGAGGCGCCTGGAGCCAGCTGCAGCGCTGAGCCTGGGCAGGGCCAGCGAAGGCCAAAAGGACCTCCCAACGCATCATGGCCTCCGAGGCGCCTGAACTCTTTGCACTTGCATTCATTTGACTCCAAGCATCTTTTGCGATTGATGATCTGCGCGAGTTTCTCTCCATTATTCCAAATTGGTTCCTGTCATTTTTAGAAGGAACTTATTGGTGCTTTTAAAAGATACATAAAAATGTCTTTGTTCTTAAGTGTTCCCATTGCCACCCTCTGTGTGATGTTTCTTCTCTCTCCTGTGCTCCCTCTTTCTTTCTTTCTTTCTTTCTTTCTTTCTTTCTTTTTTTTTTTTTTTTTTTGAGTCTCTGGCTCACTCAGCCATTTGCCAAGACTTTGCCACAGACAGTTCATCCCCCTGTCTCTGTCTGAATAGCGCACACACCTTGCACAGAGCCATCCTTTAATACCTACCAGCTCCCTGTTGGCCCTGGAAGGCAGATGCCTTCAGGAGGGAAGCGTAGCCTCAAGAGCTGCATCTAAATATGCAGATATTACTCTTTTTTCTTGTTCTTGCAGTCCTGGGGATTGAACCTAGGGAGGCTCCAGCACTGAGCTGCATCCCCAGCTCTACTTTATTTTTTATTTTGAAACAGGGTCTAAGTTATCTCATGTTGGCTTCAAACCTATGATCCTCCTGTCTCAGTCTCCCAAGTACTAGGATTACAGGTATGTGCCCCCATATTTGGCTCAAACATCACTCTTAAGAGTGGCCTCGAAGGAGCTTCCTCTGCAGGGTAAAGCACCCGTGAGCATTGCACGGTCTAATCTCCTGCTCCTTCAGGAAGATCTATCAATAATCTAAAAGAGAGAGGGGGCAGAGTCCACTCCCAGTTTCAGGATCCGAGCCACACAAACATCATGCACTCCTATTGTAAGGATTGGCCTAACTGGCTCCATTTTGTTCTTTATCCCTAAATTGACCTTTGCCCTATTTAGTTGCAGTAACTTGGAATAGGTGGAAGTTCCCTAACCGTCCAGCGAGCTAGCTCTAATTGACCAACACGAACCACGTGAAAAGCTCCATCTGCATCCTGTTCTGCAAGCTGAAGATTTCCCTACCCTAGGACCAATAAGCGCACCGCTTCTTTTGAAATGGCCAATTCTCTTACTCCCAGCACCTGTGATTCCCCTTATGGTTTTAGCCTATAAAAGAACCTTTCTCTCTCGAGCCGGGACTACCGATGTTAGAGTGGAGGTCTGCCCTCCGCTTGTAATAGTCCGGTCTTGAGCCCGTTAATAAACTCCCTGTTTGTGTTTTACATCAGCTGTACAAGTGATTCCTGGACTGGGCATGGGAGACCCTGAAAACGAAACATTTCAATATTTTGTGGAAACCCCCCCCATAAAGAAATATGTAAAGGAGGCTTGACATTTATTTGTTTGACAAACATAAGGGCAATGCCTCCTTTAGGGTCGAATGCAAAGAGTGCTGTGCAGAACTGTGATACTGCGCTTTGAGTCACTTAGAAAGTATTTGCATAAAATACGTATGAAAAGGTGGGAATGAGCAAAACCCAACATTCTCTGTCTGCTTAGGGGAGCTCTTGGTGGGGCTTAGGTGACATCACACTCCCTTTGTCTCTTTCTATATCTCGCCTTACAGCTAAAAAGATAGGGCAGGCAGCTAAAAGCCCACATCCTCCCACCATGTATTCCTCCAAAGTGGAGAGTTCCGCACAGGCTCTCTCAGCTTCCATACAGAAAATCTATAATAATAATAATAATAATAATAATAATAATAACAATAATAATAACAATCGTCATTCAAGGCCACTTCAAGGCCTCTCGTCCTGGCTTGGGGACAAGGGACAGGGGGCTGGGACTCCCTGCCAGGATTCCATGCCCCCTGCTGCTTCTTGGGCTGGTGGGGCGCTGGCGTGGCAGATACTGCTCTGGAATCTACAACTATGCCAGGACTCCAAGGTGTAGGGAAGCACGGTTCTTTGTGGGAAAGTCGGGTGCACCTACCTGAAGAAGGAGAGGGAAAACCAGCTGCAAAAATAATTTCTCAAAGCAACACTGTAAAACGTACCCGAAAAAGGAACGGATTCTGTTGCCAACCATTTCGGAAGGCTAAGAATCAAAGCGGACAAAAAGCTGAGCTACTTAATGCTCCGAATCAAACATTATCCAGAAGAGGTGGAAGCTCGAGAGATTTTGCTCCAGAAAATACCTTCACAGCAAAAACCTGGGAAGGTTGCTAGAGTCTTGATTAGAATGTTTGTTTTCATGAAACTCAGTCCAAACTGCCTGGAGGTCAACACAACTTTTCTTGGAACTGAGGTATTTTATTTAGTTCCCCCAAAGAAGTCCAAATTTAATTAAGATTGGACATGGAGCATCTGGACCCTCCTGCCTAGCGTCTTGGCCGTGATCTGGCCTTGCAGGCGGGGTATCTGCTTAGAAGATGACCCTTCCTCTCTTCCTGATGGGCTTTGTCGTTAAGTGAGGTGGGGAGGGGAGCTGCGGCTGGAATCTGTCATATGTCTGACACTACTGCACATTCTCTGTCTGCTTGGAGCCTCTGCACAAGAGGCAAGAGGAAGGTTAGACACTTCATAGAAGGATCCAAAAGGCTCCTCAAAGTCAGAAGACCCCTAAAGGGTGATGTCCGTCCCCAACCAAAGCTTGCCTGTCCTGTTTTACAGTTTTTATGACTTCTAATCCACTTCCATCAGTTATCTTGTTTTATGACTGCACATGGTAAGATAAATTGGTTCCTCTGTCCACCCCCATCGGAGTTTAGAGGACCCTGACTGATCTGTAAACCCAATAGATCATGCCACAGCACCTGTCCTTTCCGACCTTGTGTAATCTCACTCAGTAAACAACTTGTGCAGGGAGAGCCTGCCTCTGATGGCCAGAGACAAACAGATTCCAACTCGGAACAGGATCACAAAGCCGTCCCGCTCTTCTACACGGTTGGTGGGATTGCAAACTAGTTCAACTGCTATGGAGATGAGCATGGAGATTCCTCAGAAAACCAGGAATGGATCCACCATAAGATCCACTCCTGGGTATCTTTTCAAAGAGGTTGAAACCAGAGAACTACAGTAATTAACGCATACCCACGTTCATAGCAGGACAATTCACAATAGCCAAATAATGGTACCAACCTAGGTGTCCATCAACAGATGAATGGATTCTAAAATGATGGGATATCCACACAATGGAATTCTACTCAGCAATAAAGAAGAACAAAATTATGTTATATGCAAGAAAATGGAAGGACCTGAAGAACATTATGTTAAGTGGGATTAGCCAGTCACAGAAAGTGAAGGGTCATATGTGTTCTCTAATATGCAGAAGCTAGGGGGTAATGGGGCTCCAAATGATGGAGGAGAAACCTCAGTGGAGCCAGAAGTGGTCTAAGGGAGGGGAAGGGGGTAGAGTGAGGTGTGTTGAAGAAATCGCTACCATTGGCTGTATGTACATACGTGAAAATACCAATGTCAATCTCAGTCCTCTGTATGGGAAGGGAGGAGATGGGTAGGCAGGGGGGGCACCAAGTGCTGTGTGCATGTGTGTCACTGTCAACATGATTTATATTATGATGTGAGACTATAATGCACCAATAAAAGCATATAAAATAAATTTGATCGTGTCTCTTTTACAAGGCCAGTCTTCCTTGGGCGATTTCCCCCCATGTTGAAAGCCGGCCTGCTGCATGACTTGATCAAATCGCTCCGCCTCTCTGGGCTCATCTAAACCTCAGCCCACAGGAGCAGGTGACTTCGGCGTCCCTTTCAGCTCTAACAGCCTCCAATGCAGTGACACCGGATACTCTATCCTTTAAGACGTCGTGGCATATTTTTCTGTGACTGTGACTCTTTCTGGTGACTTTCAGTGAAAGGCCAGGTCCTCGCCCCACCCTGGAGGGCAAGTCTGCAGCCGCTGGAACAAAGGAAAGGTCAGAGGGAGGGACCAGCACCAGCCACAGCCACGTTCAAATCAGTAAGGTTAAGTCAGTAGCATCCTTAATAAGGTGGCCATTGCCTCTCAGTCTCCCCTCTGGGATTAAAGCTTGTGTGCTGACTGTTGAAAAATCAGTCATTAGGGGCCAGGAAATGACTTCCCCATCCATCAGAACGCTGCTGGCCGCGTTTGGGCTTCCCCTTACCCCGCATAATTATTCTCATCCACCGCTGATTACAGTTTATAATAGCCATAATTCCCTTCAAATCAATCATTGCTTTACTTTACCACAGGGTTACCAGTAGAAACATGAAAGAATGCAGATACCCCCGGCTGGGTTTTATTTTTTGGAAATTGCCTGATTTCGTCTGGATCTCATTTAATCATCTGGATGTTCAAAGAAAAGCTAAGATTCTAATTCAAAGGCTTTTTTTTTTTTTTCACCCTTAACTCTTCTCCTCATGCTTTTTAAGAGAGGAAATGATTGCTAGTTCTGTGAGGCTAATATTGTGAAAAACCTGCCAGTGATCTTGTTCAGAGAGACGGGGGGGAGGAGGGCACGGTGGGGTTTCTCATTGTGAATTAATAGGTTCTTTAGGCCTTTTACCTACCTGAGTATTCCTACTGCACAGTGAGTTTTTCCTCGTGTATTTTGAAGAGGCAGGACAACCATTTACACCTTAGTAAGAATGTCAGGCATGTTAGCTTTATTTCATATTTGCCAGACTTACCCCACCATGTATCGCTCTAGTGTTTTGGTAAATTACAAAACAAATAAATAAATGTGATCTAGTCCTTACATCCTGAGACTCGCATGCTGGTAGAGGTGGTGGGAAGATAGATAACCTAACCATTTTGGCATTTGTCACATGCACATTGGTCTGTGGAGGTACAAAGTGCAGTAGGAGGGTAAGAAGGAGAGGCAACTTATATCTTAGAGATCTTAAAGTTCCTCCAAGAAATGGGGCTGGAGATAAACACAGGAATCAAGGAAGGAAATAGTCATTGGAGGAGGGGAGAGGAAATGAATCCCAAAGGCTTACAGGGGAAGAGAGGAGGAGGACGAGCAAAGCCAGCAGGGAGCACGCACAACAGCGGGATGACCCAGGACCGGTGGTGTCCTGAAGACCAGCTGTCTGAGGCTTGGTGACCCGCTGCAGCATCAGGACCCCCAGGGAAAGCTCCGGAGAACACAGCAGCTCCTCCGAGGAAGTCCTAGAAATCCTGATGTGGCCTAGGCCAGTGCAAGAGGAAAGGACAAAACACGGCAGCATGATGGATTGCTACAGATGTGACTAGTGGAGTTTGGGACCTGCTAATTATGATGATGAAATCTTATGATGTTGGGGCTCTCCCCCCGCCCCTAAAATCGTGGTGATTTCAGAACCAAACAAAACCAGGTTGAAGTGGACACTCCTATGTGAGAGTTTGTATAAAAACACAAATGAAGCCGGGCGTGGTGGCGCACGCTTGTAATCCCAGCATTCGGGAGGCTGAGACCGGAGGATCCGGGTTCGAGGCCAGCCTCAGCTACCTAGTGAGGCACTCCGCAACTTAGTGAGACTCGGTTTCAAAATAAAGAATAAAAAATAGGGCTGGGGGGTAGCTCGGAGGTAGAATGCCCCTGAGTTCAATCCCCAGTACCGCAAAAAAACAAAACAAAACAAAACAAAAACCACAAATGATATTTTGGAAGGAATGAATCAAAGGAAGAAGGGGGTGCAGCATGTTGGGAACGGGGCAGCTCATCCAACCACGCGCCCCTCCGTACAGGTCTGTGGTTGGTTTATTAGAAAACCCTAAAAATGCTCAGAGAGCACCTCGCCTTCTCACTCGCCAGCCTGGCCACTTAGGAGACATGAAATAATTTCTGTGGCAGAAGCCCCAGGCTCTCCAGTCTGCAGAAACATTCCAGGTAACTGCTAATCTGGAAGTTATTTTCTTTCTCAGTCAGGGTGGTCCATATTAGCGGTTTCCAGCTTTTTTCTTTTCTTTTTTTCTTCCTTTAATTTCATGAGCCAGTAATTTTTTAAAAGTCGGGTGGTGGTTGATGGGGGAATAACATGAGTTTGCCTACCCTTTATTTTGCCATGTTAGGGCAATAAAAATAACCATTCCCATCTATTCTCACCATTGTTTGATACCAAGAAGATGTATCTTGATAGTGAAATCATAAGCAAACCACAATTGCAGCATAAATGATAGTCCTTCCAATGAAAATCTTTACTAAAAAAAATAAATAAAAAAGACTCACTTTATTCTTCTTACTTTGAAAGTTTTGTGATAGAGTGCTTGAAAACGTGTTCCTGAAGGTCATAGCTCCCCCAAGAAGTTCTGATCCAGCGAGCCTGTTCTCCGCCTGCTAGAGGAGAGCCAGAGAGGTGACCCTGAGGTCACCTCCCTGGACACACACTGGAAACCACAGAGACAACTGCCCTCCAGAGTGTCCAGAGTGATCTGGAAGCGTCTTAGGGCCCAGTCTCTGCCCACGTTCAAAGGGGGGCGTTTGAACAGTGGGAGGTGGAGGCTCAGGTGTCTGTCATTCCCTGTTAGGGAGAGACGCCCAGCCCCTTAGGCTTCATGTGCATACAGGCCCATGTGGCATAGACCAGCCAACCACCCAGAATTAAGTCTTAAAAGCTTGGAAGGGGACCTGGGCAAAAATGTCCTCTTGTGTACCATTTTGTTAATCCCTATAGTAGGGGCAGAGAGAAGAAAAAGATTTGTGACTGATTAAAACTATACCTGATAAGCCGAGCATGGTGGCGCACACTTGGAATCCCACTACTTGGGAGGCTGAGATGGGAGGATCTGGGTTCGTGGCCAGCCTCAGCTACTTAGTGAGGCCCTCTGCAACTTAGTGAGACCCTGTTTCAAAATAAAGAATAAAAAATAGAGCCGGGCGTGGTGGCGCACGCTTGTAATCCCAGCATTCGGGAGGCTGAGACCGGAGGATCTGGGTTCGTGGCCAGCCTCAGCTACCTAGTGAGGCCCTCCACAACTTAGTGAGACTCGGTTTCAAAATAAAGAATAAAAAATAGGGCTGGGGGTGTAGCTCGGAGGTAGAATGACCCTGAGTTCAATCCCCAGTACCACAAAAAAAAAAAAAAAAGAATAAAAAATAGGACTTGGGGTGTAGCTTGGAGGTAGAGTGTCCCTGAATAGCTCTTTGGGCCTGGAACGTCAGGCCCATGTGTTGAAGACTGGCTCCCTGGCCCCCGGTGCCTTGGGGGTTGGTAGGAGCTTTAGCAGGTGGGGCCCAGGGAAAGGAGGTCAGGCCAGGGATGTGTCCTTGAAGAGTAGAGTGGGACCCCAGCCCCTTCCTCGCTCCAGTTCCCGGCTGCCACAAGGGGAGCAGCTTGGATCCACCACACACCCCCGCCATGATGTTACGCCACCATGATGTTCCACAGGCCCAGAGCCACAAGCTGCCGACCATGGACTGAAACCTCTGAAGCCAAGTAAACCTTCCTCCGTATAAGTTGACTATCTCAGACTTTTCACTGTAGTAATGGAGACTTGATCAACATAGTATGCAATGCAACTTCTTGAAGATGCAAAAATCAAGTCTGAGAGAGGTGAAAGTTCTCTGACCAGAGTCACACAGAGGCAGGAACAGAACCCGCCTCTGCCTGACCTGAACGTGCACCAAGAACGTCCCCCAGGAACTGTGGTTTGTTTTGCATAATCACCTACCAGTACCTGTGTGTGATCTACAGTCTTATATTTAGCAAACCTTTTTGGGGGGGTATTGGGGATGGAAGCCAGGGGCATTCTACTTCCAAGCTACTCTCCCCCAGCCCTATTTTATTTTTTTTATTTTGAAGCAAGGTCTCACTAAGATGCTGAGGGCCTCACTGTGATCCTCCTGTCTCAGCCTCCTAAGCACTAGGATTACAGGCCACAGCTGTATGTAGCAAACTGTTGAGAGCATGCTCTATCATGTGGCTTTTCTGAGTCTCAGCCGATCTTTGGTCATTGTTATGAAGTTCTAGGTTGAAAGACCTGTCTTCAGGCATTAGGGAACCAACTGAAGGGATACAGGTCTCGCATCAAGAAGACAGGACACGGAAGCAGGGAGCCATGGAGAATGGGCCCCGCAGACCTGTCCGCATCTGAGAAGGCCAGCCTCAACAACTTAGCGAGATCCTGTTTCAAAATAAAAATATAGGGCTGGGGGTGTAACTCAGAAGTAGAATGCCCCTGGGTTCGACCCCCAGTACCTCTAAAAAGTAAAAATTATAGCAACTCATGGAGAGGGGAAAGCTTCGTGCTAATTCCAGTGGCCACATAAGGAGGATTTCTTTCAGGTGCTCTGAGCTCCCTGGTCCCCCTTCTTTCCCTCGCTCATTAGCTGTCACTGCTACGCCTGGCTGCAGAATCCCAAGAGGACTGTGAATGACTTGCTAGTCTACCCACACACTGGCCTCGGCAGTGTGTCCACACAGCTGCCCCTGGAGCTCAAATGCGCATGCGCTCCTGCCCCTCGAGCTGGCCTGAGCCCAAAATAGAGGTGCCCATGCTCCTCTGGGGAGGATGGCCTCCAATTGGGAGGTCCTAGAATCCTTTTTGGCTCTGCCATGTTTTCCTTCTCAGATTCTCAGATGTGGTGTGTGTGTGTGTGTGTGTGTGTATGTATGTGTATGTGTGTGTATATGTGTGTATGTGGTGTGTGTGTGTGTATGTGTGTGTGTGGTGTGTGGTGTGTGTGTGTGGTGTGTGTGTGTGGTGTGTGGTGTGTATGTGTGTGTGGTGTGTGTGTATGTGTGTGGCGTGTGTGTCTGGTGTGTGTGTGTGTATGTGTGTGTGTGGTGTGTATGTGTGTGTGTGGTGTGTATGTGTGTGTCTGGTGTGTGTGTGTGTGTATGTGTGTGTGTGGTGTGTATGTGTGTGTGTGGTGTGTGTGTGGTATGTGTGTGTGTGGTATGTGTGTGTGTGGTATGTGTGTGTGTGGTATGTGTGTGTGTGTGTGTGTATGTGTATGCTCCTCTGCAACACCCCCAACACAATACTCAATCCAGAGAGGGTCCAAACTCAGTTGTGGTGGAAAATGACAAAGTACTCTTCCTGCCTCTGAGACTACACTTCCAGATCAAGATTTAGCGGTGACGCGATTGTGCAGGGCTGGGGAGGAGGGATGTGGCTTGGGGAGGAAGGATGAGCTAGAATGTTAAATCCATGTGACCGAGGTAAGACTCAAAAGATCACAATTTCCTTCTCGACTTCAATCAGGAAGCAAGTGTGCTTTCCCATTAAAGAAAAAAAAATTGCAATGATCTCTGCTGAACACTTTGGCCAGAGCCGTCTCTGAAGCGCTGTCCAGTGTGTCCGTGTGTGTTAACTGGTCTCGCACACTACGCTGCTCCTGCTCTGCCTCCACTCTACAAGGAGTGGTCTAATTAGGTGGTCTAATTCATGCTCTTTAGGGGACAGGGCTGCCTTCGCTCTGGGCTTAATGTTCTGCTGTTGCTATCTTCAAATGGTTAACAATTTAATGACAGGGGCTCTGCATTTCCATTTTGCATTATTAGGCTTTACCAATAATGTAGTCAATCCTGTTGGAAAGAGTGTCATGGGAAGCACCATGGCTAAAAACACCAAGTGCAAATTAGCTGTGTGATCCTAGACCAGTCGCGTTACCCCTCGGAGCCTCCGCTGGGCCAGAACTTGGTGGTTCTCATCCTTGGCTACGCCTTCAGGTCTCCTGTGGGGCTTTGCAGAACTGTCGGTGTGGCAGAGTCCATTTGGAAAGGGACAAGGATGAGTGTTGTTTGAGGCTTGTTTGGGTTCTGCAGATGAATCTGCTGCAGTCGGGCCAGGCTTCCATGGTTTCTGAGATCTTTCTAAGCTCCGTTTCCTGTGATCATGTATGTACATGTCATTCAGTACTTGGTAAAATTCATGAGACTGTTACATCCTGTTCCCTTAGATGGTGATGCTTGTTTTAATTTACAACTAACAATTAAAATTTGCTATTGTCCAGTAAAATCTACACTCCAGGAGATGTGCTGATTTTAATTTAGTGTTGAATTGTGTCCCTGATGCGTGTGTGGCCTGCTTGGGTTTGCTAAGGACCCAGATTTCTTCCATGCTTCTTGTATCTATGATCTGTTTCCCAAAGATCCTTCCACATGTTCATGTGAGAAATGAATTCTGTGGACCTGTGCATCTGTCCTTCCAACAGCACCATCCCTGAGCCTGGAGGATGTTCAAAGTCTATCTGAGACAGGTCCAGCAGGGAGGTGGTGTAATGCCAAAGAAAATACTTGAGTTCTCAGCTTCCTCTTAGTCACTTTAGAAAACAACAGGACTGTCGAACCCTTAATACCAAGCTCTACTCTGCAATTGCTCTCTACAAAAGCATAGCAAAGGGAAGTGTGCCATGTCATGTCCCTTACACTCCGAGGGATCCTGCAAATGCCCAGAGCGCTCAAACCATATTCCACCACCTAATCAGTAACTGCTGTGCTCAAGACCACCTTCCTTCTCATATAGTTGCCCCTGTAAAAAGATTCTTATAAACTCATTTTCACTAGAGTATCAATAACCGATACCGTGTACTTAGTTATTTATAAGTGTGTTAGATTGCAAGGGAAAGAAGGGGAATACTTGAGTGGCATTTACTTAATCCAAAGAAACAGAACTTTAAGATGGAATTTCAGGTATGAGTGGCAATCAAGGAGAGGCAATGTTTAAAGCTAGAGCAGGCTTCCTGGACCCCCTCAAATAACAAACCTCCTGTGGCAGCTGGCCAGATGTTTATCATTTCAGCAACAAATAGTTCTGTGGCAAGCAAGTCTGTGAGCACACAAAAGTATATATTTAAAAAATCAACCAAAGCCGGGTGTGGTGGTGCATGCCTGTAATGCCAGTACTTGGGAGGCTGAGACAGGAGGATGGCAGGTTTGTGATCAGACTCAGCAAGTAGAAATACTCTCATCAACGTAGAGAGCCCCTGTTTCAAAATAGAAATTTAAAAATGGGGCTGGGGGTGTAGCCCAGAGGTAGAATGCCCCTGGGTTCAATTCCTAGTACCACAAAAAAAAAAAAAAAAAAAAAAAAAAAAAAAAAAAAAAAAAAAAAAAAAAAAAAAAAAAAAAAAGAAAAAAGAAAAAAAAACCCAAGAAAGAAAGAGAGAAAGAAAGAAAGTTGCTCTTTGCAACTTAGTGATACCGTGTTTCAAGATAAAGAATAAAAAAATAGGACTGGGGGTGTAGCTCAGAGGTAGAATGCTCCTGGGTTCAATCCCCAGTACTGAGGAAGGAAGGAAGGAAGGAAGGAAGAAAGGAAGGAAGGAAGGAAGGAAGGGAGGGAGGGAGGGAGGGAGGAAAAAATCAACCAACCACATATACAAAAAGAAAAAAAAGAAAAAAAAAACAAGGATGCCATTGGAACTCCTGTTCACATTGTTCAAAGCCACAAAGATGCGTTCAGGGTTCCTCAATAAAACCTGGCAGATATCCAAGGTGTTTAACATGAAGGTGTAAAAATGAGGAAAGAAGACAAAAGCTCATTGCAGCTGAGAGGAATGTAAGCACAAAGGGCAGGGTTTGGGTGTCCCCAAAACACCAGAAACAAGCCAAGGGGACACAAAAGAGTTAATGAAAGAAACGCCCCCTCCCCCCAACAGGGAGTACGGTGATGAAATACAGCCCCCATACCCCCATCAGGCCCTGGATCCTGGCGTGTAGCTATGTCCACCCGGAGGACATGTGCATGTGTGCCTCTAAAGGGGCTGTCATTCTGTAACTAGTCTGTCAGAAGAGCATGCTCCTAATTTTCAAAAAAATTCCTTATGAACCAGTGGCAGTTCTGGGACCAATCCTCCTTAATGTGTGGGCTCTCAGGGAAACATTTTAAAGGTAGGAATAGAAAGAGGAAGCAGAATCTCAAGGGAATTCAGGCCTATACCCAACTTAAAAAAAAAACAGCACCCCCCTCTTCGAATTTTTTTTTTCCTCCCATGATATCAGGTCACCAGTTACCTGTCAACTCTTACCTGGAACAGACTAGAAAAGAAATAACCCGTGTCTCTTCTCTGCAAGGATCGGCCTGTAATGTAGGAATAATGTGAAAGAAATCAAAGTGGAGGCTACAGGAGACTCTTGAAACCTACAACCCATGGAAGTCGCCCTTTTTCATTTTGCTAATTTAATGTGAAAGTGAAATAGGTTCCTTTGCAACCTTGACAGCTCGTGTTCTGGGAAGGCGTCTAACATAGGGCATAAAATGGAGACAGGGATCAATGAGGGTCATTAATATTCATAGACAGTAGATTAAGGTTGGTGGGAAAATTATTTATGAAACAGAGGTATTGTCTTCCTCTCGCCACAAGGATTTTGTTTAGAGAGGATAAAAACTGGGTGACAGGGCTATGACAGATTAGGTATGAAGGTGCACATTTCTTGGTTTATCTCTGCAGGGAAAAGGATGTAAAGCATTTGCAAGCGAAGAATGTCCTGGGCTGAGCACAGCGAAATCCTTGGCACCACGTGCCGGCAGGTGCAACGAGGAGTCTCAAACATGAGGTTCAGAAAGCCCGGCGTCCCCGAGAGCTGGGGAGGATGTGAAGGCGTGATCCAGAGGGGGGTTTTTATCACAGGACCAGACTGGAAGCAAAGTGAGCTTTGCTGATGTCAGAGGTGAGGGGATGGCTTTTAAAATTTACGTATGGGGGGTGGGAGAGAGCTTGCCATTGAGTAATGTAATAAATGTGTGATTTACATTTTCTCCTCACAGTAAATATGTACTTGTTGTCCTGCCTATGAGTTCTTGGTGCTATTTCTTTTTCTTTTTTTTTTTTTTTGGTATTGGGGATTGAACTCAAGGGCATTCTACCTCCGAGCTACACCCCCAGCCCTATTTTTTATTCTTTATTTTGAAACCGGGTCTCACTAAGTTGCGGAGTGCCTCACTAGGTAGCTGAGGCTGGCCGAGAACCCGGATCCTCTGGTCTCAGCCTCCTGAATGCTGGGATTACAAGTGTGCGCCACCACGCCCGGCTTTCGGTGCTATTTCTGACTGTAGTTGGTACATGCTGTTCTGTCATCGAGTAGACCAGAGCAGACGCTGATGACCTGAGAAGTAGGCTCAGATCCTCCAGCGAACTTGGTGACCATTCTTCGTGTTGCTACCCCTTGAGGATCTGTTGTTAGACCCTTATCTTCATGAGCCCTCGACTCCTTTATCTTCCGGCTCCTTTCCAGGGCTTGAGGAAATAAGCTTTTGTGATCCGCTGAAATTTTAAAGTGGCAGATGAAGATATTTTTACGATTAAGCATTGAGAATGGCTGCAATTTCAGAGTTGCAATGTGACCTGGGGTCCTGCTGGTCCTGCTGGATGCTGAAACCTGTGGCTTCTAGTAGTGATGGGTTCACAGATGTTGCTAATAATGATTTGCTGTTGGCACTCAGGATCGAAAGAAATACTCAATTTCAAGGAGAAGTTAGTGAAAATGACTGTAGTTTTCTTTCACATCCAAGATCACAGACCCTCAAATTCTATACATGGGTCACTTGAGGGCTTGTGGATCTTAGTTCAGAACCCCTACATTGGACCACTTTGGAGGGCATCCGGGAAAAAGAACCAAGGCCTCAAAGTGTCTACTAAATTGTTATCATTTCATTATCTGGAAGGATAGTTCCCAATCTCAACAGCTAATGGATAGCCCAAGCAACATCTAAGTGCAATTCTTGCCTTCCTATGAATTGCACACAACAAACTACCTTGTTTAGGACCCCAAGTGCAAATCGGGTTCGCCATGTTTGTCAGGTGCTAGGGCACACTTCCTTGCTGTCTTGTGACCACTTTGAGCAGGCAGGCATGGTGCCTTCCACCACAGACTACTGTGTTCCTGGATGTCAGCTCCAAGCCTGGAATGGAAGGAGAGTCACCCCCTGATGCTACTGATCCCCACCCTGGCTGCTGAGCCCCTCCTCTGGACACGCCTGTCACTCAGCGCCATCTGTGGTCACCAGGTGCCTTGGCTTGGGCGATTCAGGCCAGGTGGGGGAATTCTCCACCTGTGGTGTGCTGTTGACACATCGAAGCGCATCAGCCAATGCCTGACGTGGCTTCTCCTTTTAAGAACAGAATCTCATTGTTAGCATCATAATGTGCTTCCAGCGAAATGCAGTTTGTTAGGCACCTAGTATTTGGAGAAAGATAATAACACATAGAATTACCGGTGAAAGGAGATGCTGCCTTGTTTAAAACACTGCCAGTCTCAGCTTTTTTATTTACTGAAGCCCTGCAGGTGTTCTGGGAACTAACTGAAAGTCGTGAGGAGGGTGTCCAGACTCCAGGGCATCCTCGGCTTTGATCTGCTCAGAGCCACAGGTAAGTTGTGGGGGAGGGGGAGCTCAGCTTATCATGAACTTGATTTTCGGGCGTCTAAGCAACAGGTGGCTGCCCTCCAGCCCTGGGTTTCACTTAGCTTGGCTTTGGTCAAAGCAATAACTACCTGGCCCATACCAGCAAGGGAACAGGGCCCTGGCTCTTCCGCAGTTTGTCCTCCAAACATGATACAGGATGCAAATCGACACCGCTGATCTGTGTGTGCGCACCCATACTTAAGTGTCATGCATACACTCTGAGGTCTGTCTGTACATACGCACGTGTGCGTCACGCATCTGTGTGAGTGCATATACACCTCCATCTCCCTGTCTCTTTGGACTCATCCTCCCTTCACTTGTTCAAAATGGGAAAGAAAAGAACATTTGAACATTTGGCTAGTTCCTATTTGGGTGGCAGTAACTCCAGTTCCCTGACATGTAGGTTACCTGGCAGCCTCGCTCGGCCTGCGGCTTCCGCTCGACCTTTCTTTGAACCTCTGTTTCTTTGAGCTTATTAGCAGTGAGGTTGATTCCTCACGCCTCTGAGGCCTGAAATGCTCATGTGTTTTGCACATTGGTGGGACGCTGTCCTTTGACCATTTACCCCAGCCCACGCGCACACGGGCGCGTGTGCGCGCACACATACACACACACACACACACACACTTGTGAGTCTGAAGTTCCCTTGGGTTTCTGAGGCTCAGCACCCTCCACTTGCTATGGAAACACCTCACTGGATGCAGTAGGAGGGTGGAGATGGGTGGGCTGGGCTGAGCTGAGATTCCCCTCCTTTTGTCACCCCCAGAGCAGACCTCACTCGCTGGGTGCAGCGCTCCTTCCTATGAGCCTGGATCCAGCCTCAGAGCCCTGCTGAACACAGTGCACCCACAGATAGATCACACGAGACAAACGCACTTGCCAGCCCCTCGAAGGAGTGAGGCGACCTCACTGACAAACACCGGCACCTACGCAAGGGAAGGCTGTGTGGTGTCCACCTCTTCCCAGCCCCCTCCCAGCGCGTGTGCATAAGCAACCTGGTTAATGCTGCTTGTACGAAACGTTCACACTGCTGCTAACCCACAGAGCAGTACCCGTGGAGAAAGGTGTCAGCCAACGCCCTGCACCACGCCCTGCCTCTATGCCAGTCCCCGGCAGGTCAACCAGGCCCCCCCAAGGGCCCCTCTGGTCCAGTGCACGGCGTCCTGTGCCCTCGGCCTGGCAGAGGCGGCTCTCCCATGTCTCTGCAGACCTCCCCGCCTGCTGTCTCTGAGCAGCGTCTGTCCACCTCTGTGTGGACAGACCTTGTCCCCTCTCATCCCCTGGTCCTCAGATGCCGTTGTTTTCAGGGATACTTGGCATCCTTTTAATCACTGGAGCCTTATTACATGGGTCCTCCCTAACCAAGCTCCCCTTCCCTCTGCTCTTCTTCCATCCTTCTTAACGGCATTCCTGCTCCTCAGTTTGGCCGCTGGAAGGCAGGCATCTTCTTGTCTCGCAAAGGTATCATTTATACTTTCCTACTCGAAAACTCAGATCCCCTTTGTCGTAGCCAACCCTTCTGGAACCAGATTTTTCTCTCCAGTCCCAACGCATGCCATAGCTGCACCCTGCGCCATAAAATCCTCCTTTGTCAGATAGTTAAGGCAGCAAAAGAGCGACCCGACCACCCCCCTCGCTGAGAGGAAGCTGGAGTTGGGGTCGCCCTGTAACTAGTGTTGCTTCTGTGAGCAGCAGCTGTGTTTTCTGCGTGCTATCTGCCCTCTTGCCACGGAAGGCTTCCCAGGGCAGGGAAGGGGCAAGGGGCTCCACTTCCTTTCTCAGCTTTCACTCAGCCAAGGAGGGACTCGGAGAGGTGAGTTCCTGCCCCCAACCGAAATCTTCTCTCTAGCTGCCCGTCAGCCCGGGGCCTCCTGAGCTGCCAGCCTGTGAGCTTGATCTGGGAATCTGCCAATCCATCCGCCGATAGGGCGTAGGAGACATAGCAGGGTGCAGAGTGTGGCTGCCACCTGCCACTGCCTGTCCCTGCACACCCAGAAAACCACAGGGAGCTCGACACAACCAGCCAAAGAGGTTGATACGCACAGCTTCTAGTAGAAGCTGCAGCCAGAGGCAAAGGGGCCAGGCAGTTAAAAACACGGGCAATCCCAAGTGTCACCTTCCCTCAGTATCAAAATGGTTGCGGTGTCTTCCCCACAAACAAGCAGGGCACCTGCTGGGCAACAGAAGTGGCCCAGCTTCAGGGCGAGAAGACCCGGGCCCTTCCTGGCTCCTGCCTTTGCTGGCAGCGTGACCTTGACCGAGTCCTGGGCAGAGCAATTCTGCAATGGAGACATGAAACCCAATTATGCGCTGTAATTGGCATTACGAAAATGAGAACTCTCCTGTTCTCGCCTTAATTCAACAGCCCGCGTTCCCCCCCACACACACACAGAGCGCCTCTCCCTCAGCGCCCCTGCCTTGCTGTGCTCAGCGCTCACCGGGCCACCCATGGCCCATCAGTGAGGTGCTCAGTGGGGTGAACGGGGTAGGGCGAGCTCTGGAAGCCTCATCTCGCCCACGCAGATGGGCACGGCAGCTGAAATTAATGACATTCCGAGCCACTGCAGTGCTCATCTGCTTAACAATCCAATTTCTAGGACGTTTTAGAAGTTGTTAGCTGACTGCCAAAAATGAGGATCATTAAAAATAGATTCACAGCTGTTCAGGAAGCCAGAGATATAATTTTACCTTCATTATGTCTTATTGCAGATGTTATTGATTTAATCTCATTGCATTTTACTGTGTAATATCAATTCGCACTGTCTTCGACTTGGAAGTCGGGAACTGTATTTATTCTTCTTATTCTCGTAGCAGAAGATGTGTTTAGAGTGAGGGTCACAACTGCCACCAGGTTTCCAGGCAGTGGCATCGTGGAGGTAAGGCCTGGTTGGGTGGCCTGGACAGGTGACTTAGCACAGCTTAGGGAGAGAATAAAAACAGGGCCTCTTGCTCTTTTAAGATGGTATCTATGCCCACAAACAATTCAAAGTAGGGAGGACAGAAAAGTCCTCTGGATTTCCTTGCAAGTCACCAATTAAGTTGGTCCAATGAAATCCTGCCTTTTCTGTCAGTTAATACACCCCGAAAATTTCACACTGAAAATTTCCTAAACTAGAATTGAATCCAAAAGAAACCAGGATGCATTCGGATATTGTTTTGCAAGAAGTGCTTCTCAGAACGTTTGCTTTTTGAGATGCTTCATGACTTAAGAAAAGGTTCTGAACTCAAAAAGTTTAGGAAGCTCAACATAATAAATTATCCTTTTAAGGAGTTTTAATATGTAGTAGGGTATTAAAGTTTCCAGGTACCAAAGAAATTTGGTTGACTTTGTTTAAGATAGAATATGTCAAACTAATTTGATGCAAAAACATTCCTTCTCCCCTTCCACTAACATCCCTGAGCGTGAGTGTGCCAAGGAGCACCCTTTGGGAATCATTAGTTTGAAATCGATCTGGAAGAAGGAAGGCCGGCTCCTTTTTTCTTTTTTAATTTTTTTTTGGGGGGGGTAACTGGGGATTGAACTCAGGGGCATTCTAACTCCGAGATATACCCCCAAACCTATTTTTTATTCTTTATTTTGAAACAGGGTCTCACTAAGTTGCAGAGTGCCTCACTAGGTAGCTGAGGCTGGCCTCGAACCTGGATCCTCCAGTCTCAGCCTCCCAAATGCTGGGATTACAAGCGTGCGCCACTACGCTCGGCTGACCGGCTCCTTTTTAAAGGGCCCACATCTTTGTCCACTGCCACTGATGCTACTACCATCTTGAATCTACAGGAACCATTCTTGAATTACAAAGATTTGGTTCCTGAACTTCTGCACCTGAGTGGCTGCTGCTGAGCCTCCCGCCCGTCTCCTGCTGCACCGCCTCAGTGTCCAAAATCACTTTCGATGCCACTCACTTTTGACACCCCTCCCCCCCCCCCACACACAGTGCCTGCCCCAGGAGAGCTCTGCTCATCACAACACCAGCAGGTGCTGCAGGGCTCAGAGAAGCCGACCTTGTTTTTACTGGGTTCAGCCTACATGACATCAGATGCACAGTTATTCCATGTTTGTGCCATTTTTGTAGCATTAATGTGCTTCATGACTTTCAGCGAGCCACTTAGCCATTCTGTCTTGGTGACCGGTCAGCACAGCATGCATGAAAAAGGGCAGCTGTTTTTATCTGTATTTGTAAGAGGTTAGGGGAGAGCCCTGTGTTACCGCCAGTAGCATTTGAAAGGGCTCCACGTGCCCGGTTTGGTTTAATGAGCTCACCTTAGCAGCTCTACCAGCTCCGGTGGGCCTCATCCAGGATGGTGTGTCTTAGGATTCTTACTCTCCTTTCTGCTCACTCTCTTGCAGACAGACTTCTAGATATTGTTAGCTTCCAAGTTAGCAAATGTCTACATGAGCCCAATATGTTTATAGCCAAGCCACTTTTGTTTCATAGAAGTATAGTACCTTTGATCGTGATGTCTAACATTCGGTTCCTGCTAGCAAAGAATGTTAAATGATTTTATTAAGATCCCTCCCTAACCCTCTTGGACTCTCCTCTACCCCAACTTGGATAATTCCACCAAACCCAGTCAATCCATGGTGGTAACTTCACACACCTCTCAGCATGACAACCACGAGCAAAGTTTAGGCCGAGGACACGCACCTGCTCTCGTTATGCAATTATTCCTGATTATTATTAACTCTGCAAGAGCAGACAACGGGTGTCCCCACAGATGTGACGTGCTCAGTGCCTGGCCGGGTACTTCTCCAGAGGCATCATGGTGTTTAACACCAAGCCTATTTGCCAATTCATGAATTAACCTCTCTCGAAAGAAAGGGATGGAGCCAGAGTTGGAGTCAGTTTCCCAACGAGCAGTCGCAGCAAGTTGTGCTCCCCGGTGTGCTTTGCCAGGGAGGTTCTCTTGTCTCTCTGTGTTACCTCGTCCTTCCGTGTTTCGACTTTCTTCTCCCAAGAACTTCAGACGAGTAACGTGGATTGAAAAGCCAGCTGGGGCCTCTAACTGGGTATGTTGCTGTACCGTGAGAGTTATCTAGGTTTTTTAAAGTCATACCATTCCTATATATATTTGGGAATTGTGTTTGAGACAGGCACAGATTCAGTCTGGGAAAGGTCTTTGAGGATATTTAGAGGAACTGCCTCATTTTAATAACCAGGCATCTAAACCCCAGAGAGGAGTATAACTCACAACTAGTTAACTAGATAATGGATAATCTGGACAACCTCTGCTTTATACAACCACAATAGGAGAAGCTGTTGCCAGGCCTTTATTGACAACTATTTTTCTCTTCTGTTTGCAAGTTATGTTACATTTTGCTGCTCTGACAGGATTGAAAATTATCTCTGTTGTCACAAGCCTGTGATACTGGTAACTGGGAGGGTGAGACAGAAGGATCACAGGTTCGAGGGCAGCTCCAGCAACTTAACAAGACTCTCAGCAACTTAGTGAGGCCTTGTTTCAAAATTTAAAAAAAGAAGCACTGAGGGTATAGCTTGGAAGTAGAATGTTCCTGGGTTCAATCCCCACTCTCAAAAAAGAAAAGAAAGAAATAAAATAAAATTTCCTGCAAAGCCCAAGAAAAGACTAAAATGAAAACCAAATTTCCAAATACTTTATACTTGAATATTCTGAAAAATGCTGCAAAAGCAATTATAACTAATTTGTATACTGAAAGGAAAATATATTAAGATGAATAACTAGTTCCACCTTTCTTAGCATGCTTGATACAAAGACAGAGCCAGACATATTAAGAAGTGAATAGGAAAATAAAAACACGTTTTACACAACTAAAGCTAACCTATTGACCAAAACAAAGGAATAAAAATTAAATTAAAAACAGGCCTGAAGAAAACTAGCAGAGTGCTGCCATCTAGTGTCTGTTTTATTAAAAAACACCTGACTTTCTCTGCGCCCTCTGGTGGTAGAATTTAATATTCCACCCTAGGCCCCAAAGACTAATTCTACATTAGTCTCTTTGGTTTCTTTCCTTTGCTCTGGATGGGAAGAGATAGAAATAGACAGGATCTCAGCATATATCCTAAGCAAGATGTACTTTCACTGAGAATATTTAAAACACAACGAAGGTACAATTTCCCATATATCTTTCTTCTGGAATCATTTCAAGAGAACCCCAATCTCCTTTAGGATCTAAAGATACCCGCAGCCTCTTTTTGTCTCCACGAAATTCTGTTCAGGTTGAAAAATTTTCAATACTCTACTTGTATCAACATCTTGTTAACTTTTAAAACCTGAAATAAACTTTAACTTTAAAAAACGAATAGGGCAAGGCATGGTGGTGCACACTTGTAAACCTAGTACTTGGGAGGCTGAGACAGGAGGATCACAGGTTCACGGCCAGCCTCAGCTACTTAGTGAGGCCCTCTTCTACTTAGTGAAATCCTGTTTCGAAATAAAGAATAAAAAAATAGGGCTGGGGGTGTAGCTCAGAGGTAGAATGCCCTTGGGTTCAATCCCCAGTACCACAAAATAAAATAATAAAAATAGGGCTGGGGGTTTTGCTTAGAAGTAGAAAAACCCTGAGTTCAATCCTCCATATAGCAAAAAAAAAAAAAAAAAGGAAAAAGAAAAAGAAATAACCAACCAATAGAAGTAGATATGAGAGGATTTCAGCTTCTTGTGTGCCTCGGTTTACCCATCTGTAGCGTAGGAGTTGTTCCAGCCCACTGCCCTTCTTGGAGGCGGAAGGGTGCTGTGCACACAATCAAATAAGATGAATGTCCATGGAAGTCATTAGAGAATAGACGTAGAGTTTACAAAAAACTGAGATACCGTCTTATTTTTCTCAAGTATTGAATTGATTTGAGGAAAAGTTAGTGAATGAGAAATTAGAAGACATGGACGAGTCCCACAATCTACCTTTGGTCATATCACGCAAGTGTGGGTATCGTCTCCTTTGTTCTAAGATGAGCAGAGTTGAGCTCTGTGGTCCACGGCGCCGGTTCTGTGTCTAAAGTCCTCTGACCAGCTAATCCAGTCACGCTCTCTCTTTGCCCCTGTTCAGCCCAGACCCTCAGCGCCTCTTGTCTGGACTACTGCAATCTTCCTAACACGTCTCTCCCAGCTCCGATCAGTCCTGGCCGATCAATCAGGGAAGATGGGTATTTTTAGCACACTTGCTGAAGTGTAGGTTCAGTCGCCCCATGCCCCAGCCTAACGGCCCCCAAAGCCTCCCCAGTACATTCTGCAGGGCAGCCAGCATTTACAGCGTCCACCCGTGCCGGGCGGCGTGGCTCCTGCCTTGGGTGCCCAACCTCATTTCATCCATGCCATCACACTGCGAGAGAGGCAGAGGCCTCCTTTACAGGGAGCAGGAATCTGAGGATTCAAGAGACTCGGAGAACTCCAAGTTCCCCAGGGGCCAGGGCAGACCCTGAAATGTGAATTCAGATCTCTGGTTGCAAAATTTGTAGTCTGTGAGTGACTTAATTTCTCTCTCTCTCTCTTTTTTTTCCTTCTGGTACTGAAGAGCGAACCCAAGGCCTTACAGATGTTAGGCAAGCACTCTACCACTGAACTACATCTCCAGACTCTTTTTTTTTTTTTTTTTTTGAGTGCTTTAAGATACCTACTTTGAAGTGAGGCTCTGCCACACACTGTGTAAACTTGGGAGATCTCCTAATGTGTCTATACCTCAGTTTCCTCATCTGAAAAATGGGGGCCATATCAGTAGCTGTGAGTTAACGCACGTTAGCACAAGGTGCTTATGGAGGGCTCTGTTATTATTTCTGCACTTTCTCACCAATCCAGGTTTAGAGTCCCCCCCCTCACATTCAAGGTGCTTCTGAACTTGACTCTGACTCACCTTCCTGGGTTTTCTTCTTCCAGTTTCCTAGTTCAACATGGAATTGTTCTAATCGCCCCCCTCCCAAATCCAAATGTCCTTATGATGTTTGATTTAAACATTTTCTGGTTTGACAATGGTATAAAGGAAATAAAGGGAACTCATGCCATCTATCTATCTATCTATCGGTGGTACTGGGGATTGATCCCAGGGACATTCTACCTCTGAGCTACACCCCCAGCCCTATTTTTTAATTTTTTCTTTTGAAACAGGTTCTCACTAAGTTGCAGAGGGCCTCACTAAGTAGCTGAGGCTGGCTGCACCTGTGATCCTCCTGTCTCAGCCTCCCAAGCTGAGATTACAAGCGTGCACCACCACGCCCAGCTCCCACTATTCTATTTTTAACTTTCAGTACAGAGTTCAATAAATTACGTGAGGGATCCAACCTTTATTATAAAACAGGCTCTGTGTTAGACGATTTTGCCCAACTGTAGGCTAATGATACTTGGTAGAGTGAGTATATTAAAAGCATTGTTGACTTGCGATATTTTCAACAGGCAATGGACTCTTTGGGAGGAAGCCCTGCTGCTAAGTCAAGGAGCCTCTATATTTGCCTCTGCATTTGTTGCTGAGGCGGCGCTTGCTGCTGTTCCCAGGTCAAAGTCAGTCTCTGCCTCTCTACCGACCCCTGGTGGTCAAGAGCAGCGATGAACATGTGGCAAGCTTGGAAAGTTGGATGGTAGTTATGGGTATAACTATATGGATAGTATTATTGATAATATCTTTCAAGGCAAATCCCAAAGGCACTTCATTTATAAAGTTTGTTCCGCCCCGCACACATCTGAGACACCGTTCTCTGAGCTCCGTCACACCGTCGCCTGATCTACCCTGGCCCATTTCCCGTAATGCTGCCCCATACAACGGCCACCAGCCACATGGAACTTTGTACGCTGGAAATGTGGCTTGTCCAACCTGGCACCTGCTGTGAGGGGAGCATGCACCCAGCTTTTAAAGGCTTCGTGTGAATAAGAAGCACAAAACATTTCAGTTATATTTTTATTTTTTACTGTTAATATTTTAGCTTTTATTGATTACATGTTGAAATGATATTTGGGATATGGTAGATAAGATAAAATATGTTATTGAAACTAGTTTTACCTGATTATTCTCATTTTCAAATTAAATTATATGTGCAGTTAGCATTATATTTCTATTAAAGAGGAGTATTCTAAGGTAAAGTTACTAAATGGCTAAATACAAATTGCATATATTTATGGCATACAACAATATCTTTTGAGATATGTTTCACATTGTGTGATGATCAAATCAGGCTAATTAGCTTATCTATCACCTCTCATGCTTATTTTTTCATGGTGAGGACATTTAAGGTCCTATTACAGTTCTCAAGATGCAACACAAAGTTAGCTACAGTCAACATGCTGTACGGTAGAGTTCCAGAGCTCTTTATTCTGTTCAACTGGAACTGGGTGCCCTTTGGCCAACATTTCTCCATTCCCCTTTTCTCAAAGTCAAATTATTTTAACAACTGTTTTGCTTACGAAACGCAATGTGTATCCATGGTATGCAGTTTGGAAAATATAGAAATGCACAGAATAAAGATCCTTGGTGCTCATGAAAAAAACATGTTAGAAGGTTTTTATTTGTAAATATGTACTTTTTGACAGGCAGCACCATATCCTAATTGCTTTGTCACTTGCCTTTTTTATTTATCATAAATTTTTCTACTTCATTTATTTATCATGAATTTTTCTACTTCATTTATTTATCATGAATTTTTCCTTTTCATTAAATATTTTCATATTTTTTTTCATTTTTAGTAGCTGCATATCATGTTTATAGGTGTACCATACTCTATTTAGCCAATCCGTGGGCATGCCTGCTAGATACTCACCAATCCTGACTTCTCTTCTTGGGCATAGTGGAAGATTGTAACTCCCAGCATCCTTTGCAGGCAGTCCTGGCCATATGACCAGATTCTGGCCAATAGAATGTGGCCACACCCAGCCCATAATACATCCGGGTGTTCCTCTTGGCTTTCTCTCTTCGTCCATCAGTTGGATGAATGCAGGGGATCCACAGGAGGATTTTTTTTTTTTTTTTTTTCGGTACTGGGGATTGAACTCAGAGGCATTCTACCTCCGAGCTATACCCCCAGCCTTATTTTTTATTCTTTATTTTGAAACAGAGTCTCACTAAGTTGTGGAGTGCCTCACTAAGTAGCTGAGGCTGGTCGCGACCCCGGATCCTCCGGTCTCTGCCTCCCGAATGCTGGGATTACAAGTGTGCGCCACCACACCTGGTTCAGGTTGATTTTTATAGTTGTAAATACATTGCAAATGCCCTTATGTCTCTTACTTTCATCCCAGCTGCCATTTTTCTATAACTCTTATTTCTTGAAAGCACCTGTCTAGCTCAGGCAATTTCTGAAGTCTCCATTTCAAAGTCATTATTTTGAAAGTACTAATATTTCCTTCCACACATGCATTGTGAACTGATTAATTAATTAATTGGTTTTAATATTTAACACATACCTATCATCTGTAAGATACTTAGAAGCAAAGTGGCTTCCCATCTAAGCCAGGAATGTAAGTAATATGAGAATAAGATAGGATGCTAAACTTTCTGAAGGGAATTTTTGCCAATCATTTTCCGAAATCATAAAAATGTATGCAGCCTTTGACTCTGCAATTCTACTTCTAGGAATTTATCCTAAAAACTGGGTTATAATAATAAAAACTGAAAATATTCAAATATCCTATATTAATCATCAAGGTAATTAACATTAGCTTGCTTTTATAAATAATACCAAATCTCAATGACTTAACACAATAACTTCATTTTTCCCTCATGATACAGTTCCAGGTGAATAGTTTGGTGGCCTTCCATGTACAAGCCTGGCTCGGACCCTCAACTAAAAGAAGGTGCTTCTGTCCTTGTTGTGGTGGGGTGTTGGGCAGAATCAGTCAGTTTGGGTGAATCCCTCGCACACTGTGTGTTGGTCACATGAGCCTAGAATTCCGGCAGCATCTCTTTATGCACCTGTGGATTCTTGTATAAGATTCACTGCATACATCTGGGCCCAGTATTTTCCATGTATCATAAACCAGGGCCTTACTCATCACTATATTTGGTTCTTTCAGAAACACGGTTGGATTCAGGAATGGTAAAGAAAAGACCAAGTGACCTTTATGATTCTTCTAACTCCAAAATTCTGTCTGAGAGGTTCTGCATGAACACAAGTAAGGTGGTCTGGTGCAGGGGCTTGCTCAGAAGGAAACTGCAGGCTGATCTGGAGACCAGAGTTCAGTCTCTGGGGCCATGAGTTTGCTAGAAGCCCACGCAGTGGCAATAGTACATCTCTGTTTCAACTGAGAACTAGCACTACCTCTTAATGTCACAGATCGTTGAAGAACTTCATTCCCTCATTATTTGAGCTGATCCTTGTTTAAATCCAAAATGCTTTTAGAAGATAAAGAAGGAAATAGCATCTGGTAACGAAACCTCTTGTCTCTTGAATCAGTCAGGAAGAGGTGGACTTTGGAGTGGCAAAGCTGCTGCCTACACATTTCTTTGTTTTTCTTGGATCTTTCTCCTCTTCTGGGGCTGTGTGGTCATCTCAAAATGGTAAAGCCGTCATCTTCTCAGACTGGCCAAGTGGCAGGGTTCTAGGTAGACAAAGACATCCCCCTGCTTCCTTGGCAGTCTATGGTCCATATGCGTCAGGTGAGGTCGAGGCTAAGAAAGGCCTCTCCAGTGGAGGAGACCCCAGCAGGCCAGTGCATCAGAGCTTCAGCATGACATGCAAATCCAGGGGCCTCGTTCTCCAGGGCCCCAAAATGCCTGCCATGTAGAGGGGGCCCAAAAATAGTTTTTGAAAAGCCGGGTGTGGTGGCGCACGCTTGTAATCCCAGCATTTGGGAGGCTGAGACAGGAGGATCTGGGTTCAAGGCCAGCCTCAGCTACCTAGTGAGGCACTCCGCAACTTAGTGAGACCCTGTTTCAAAATAAAGAATAAAAAATAGGGCTGGGGGTAGAGCTCCCAGGTAGAATGCCCTTGAGTTCAATCCCCAGTACTGAAAAAAATATATAGTTTTTGAAAGGCAGAGAAAGAAGAGGAGAGCCATAAAACTCTTAAAGATAAAACAGATGAAGGAGGAGGAGGAGGAGGAGAAAAGAAAAAAGGAGAAGGAGAAAGAGAAGAAAAAGAAGAAGAGGAGGAGGAGGAAGAAAAAAAGAGAAAAGGAGGAGAGGAGGAGGAGGAGGAGAAGGAGGAGGAAGCAGTTGCCAGATCTCCTACCGCTTGGGTGGTCAGTATTTACTGACTACCTAAAATATGTTCAGTGCAGCACCCAAAAGTCTAAATGATAACGGAAGCAATAACAGAATAAGAGTCTAATTTTTTTTTTTCAGTCAGAAAGCAGGTTTCTAGCATATATTAAGTTACCCTTGAGAAACTGATCTCAAAAGAGGCAGGAAAATACTGATTGCGATCGAGTGGGTTGTATGCCTTCTGTTGGGCCTGTGTTCTCTCTGAGCTGGGTGAGCCCCTTTTCCTACCTCTACACTCACTTGTGGCATGAGAACAGCGGCCCAAAGTCATATCGAGTGCCACACTCCGGATTCTCTTCACTGTCCAGTAGACATTTTTTTTTATATACTGGGGATTGAACCCAGGGACATTCTACCCCCAAGCTACATCTCCAGCCCTATTTTACTAAGTAGCTGAGGCTAGCCATGAACCTGGGATCCTCTGGTCTCAGCCTCCCGAATGCTAGGATTACAAGTGTGCACCACCATGCACGGCCTAGTAGACATTTTAAATAATGGAAGAGCCTCAAGACTTTCTCAGGTAATAGAAGCCTCCAGTGGCACCATTTGGCGTTGTGTTAGTCACTAAAAGTGCCTTAATTGGACGATGACGGGACAAAGAAGGAAGGTAAAGTAGAATGTTTCTTCTTTTTTTTTTTTTTTTTAAATTGGGGAAGGATATTAGCCACAAAAATAAATATTGCCATATTTTCATTCATGTCTTTGGCGACTCTCCGTCATTCATGCAGAGCCCTCGGTGGCCCTGGGTGGGTATTCAGCAAACCCTGCATTTCCTAAGTTGAATCGGATCCTCCACCTCTGGGCGGAGCAGCTATCTCAAAAGCGCTTTCCTTCCTCTCTGTCCTGGGGTCTCCTGCTCTTTCTTTGTCTTGGACACCTTCGCTTAGCTTTAGCTACTCAGGTATGTGGGGGAATAACTGCCCTAATCATAATCTTTAAGATCTCTACATAAGGTGTCTATAACTGGAATTTCCTCATTACTTTAATGTCTTTCTAGTCGCAGCTTCATGGACCTATTATGTGTAAATTAGAAACACATTATTCTACCAGCAAAGCTTTTCTTTCAATGCATAGGATTTTATAACCTGCCACAATCTATTAAATTCGGGATTGTTTGTACCGAAACTGACTTTTTTCTGTAAGAAGATGTCAAAGGATCTTAATTTCAGCTAATTCTGGCAACCCAAACAAGTCTCCTCTACTTAATAGCTGGCACCAGTCTCCGCAGCAAAATGCTTCCAGGAACAATTGGAAATTACAAAGATAATAGTGTGTTTCTTTGGATTAGCATCACCTCTGAAATGTGAGGCTTTTGCCAATTCAAAGCGGCCCTCGCTGTCTTTTTGAAACTAAATTTCCTGAAAAGCTCTTAAATATTAAGAAGAGTTGACGTAAGTAGACAAGAAGACAGAAAGCGGGAAAGCTGGTAGACAGACCGTGCATGACCCGCAGAGTCCTAGAATTTCATGGGGGTACTTCCAAATATGGGGAATTTGGCAGGAGCATGTGCAGGAGCCTTGTGAGTTTGCTCCCTTTGCAGGGCCTGATATTACATGTATTACTGTTGTCTTTTGGCTTTGTGGAAACCAACTGGAACACTTCCATGGATGATATAGATTGGGTGGGAAAACCATTGTTTCTTTCCAAACCAGCTCATGAGTGTGGTGTAAGTGCAGCTCCACTGGGAACACTGCTCTTAGGTGTCGCTTTCTCTGACTTTGGACAATACCTCAAATCTAATACCAAGGAGCGATCAAGTCAAGTAAAGTTCTGTGCTTGATGGAGACTAACTATGACAGTAGCTTATGTGAGTGAAATGCCAGGCCTGACAATGAGAGCTTTCTCTGCGCTATCATACTTAATTCTTTAAAAAAAAAAATTTCTATGGGGTAGATGGTAGCATTACCTCCTATTCCACAGAAGGCAATCCTCAGGCTAAAGAGGGACAGCCGGGATTTGAACTCGGGTCACCCTGGGTTTTCTGAGCATCTATGTGACGGCTACTGCTGCACAATGTCTGACAAATGGTGCAATCCATAGGAGTGAGGTGAAGCTATGAAATGCTCTCTCCTTCTTAAATCTGTTAAAAATTAACTTTGAAAACCCAAATGGTGGGCTTGGCTGAGATGAGGACCTAAGTAAACTTCTGTGGAATGTAGGACTCGCTGGCTTCAAGGTTAATACAACTCAAAACTAAGGGGGAAAATGAGCTCAGCAGGTCCCTCAGACAGACCTGACCATTTCCTCTGATGGGTACTTAAGGCTCTAATGGAAGAAATCTCACGTCCCTCCCGCTGTCAGCTCTTCTGCCCGGCTGTGTGAGCAGGCTTGGCACACATCCTCACAGTCTCCTGAAAGGCCAGTGAACGTCCAGACTGCTGGGCTCTGTCCCCTGAGTTTCAGATTCCTAGGTCCTGATTGGGGCCAGAGAATTTGCATTTTGAACAGCTTCCCTAATGATGCTGATACTGCTGGTCCAGGGACCACACTTTGAGAAACGTTAATCTACCCAAATGTTACTCAAAATGTCACCTGCAGATGAGAACTATTTCTTACTGGTCTGTGACAAGGTGCACGCAGAAACTGAAAACAAGTCTTTGGAATGTGTTGATACTGTCCTGGTGTCCAAGTGCATGTTCAGTGGGCATCTCTTTTTCAGTAGGGGATCGCTGATCCAGACGTGGTGACTCATGCTTAAAATCCCATCACTTGGAAGGCTGAGATAGGAGGATCACAGGTTTGAGGCCAGCCTCAGCAACTTAGTGAGATCCTCTTTCAAAATAAAAATTAAAAATAGATAGATAGATAGATAGATAGATAGATAGATAGATAGATAGATAGATAGATAGATGGGGCTGGGAGTGTAGCTCAGAGACTGAATACCACTGGGTTCAATCCCTACTACCTCAAAAACAAAAAAGAGTATTGATGAGTTCAGGGCTGTTGACTCATTGTAACGTGTGGTATGAGGTGCTTTTAGAGCCTACATTCATTCTGTGAGTGATTAAGCACAGGCTGCTCATCACAGATGGCTGGAGAAGCGCAGCTTTCTAAGCAACTGTGCTGCACTGCTTCATTAAAAACAACAACAAAAACCACAAATCAGACAGATTCACCCTTCTCACATAGTAAAGGACATGTGGGAGACGGAAGGGGCAGGTATTGACCTGACTCCTCTTCCCTGGGACCCTCAGGAGGAAGAAACATGGTCTGGGTGTGACACTACACGTTGGTGGGGTGGCTCAGCCCAGGGTCCAAGGGTTCAGTCTTCTTTGAGTTTGGAGCCTGGACAGAAAAACTGGACGAGTCAGAATTTAGGAGGTCCAAACCTACGTGAGGAGAAGAGGGGTCAGCAGGAGAACTCGAAGCTTCTTGGTGAGGTCGATGTGGGTCTTTCAGTTACAGGCAGTTGCAGAAGGTTCTCGAACGTCACTGTCCCCTGAACTCCAGGTCTGGGGAGAGGGCTTCATGCCTGGCTGACAAGCTTGGGCCTGACTCGGTTCCCGGGTAGAGCCCAAGAACAGAGCACCCAGGAAGGCAGGGCCCAGGAAAAGCAGAGGCTTGAAATTATTCTTTGTTCTCAACTCTTCCTCGGGGGGCATATTCTTTTATTGCTTTAATCATTTTTATTAAAATTCCCAAAGATCTGATGCCTAATTATCAGGATTCAGCCATTGTTCTCTGCCTTAAATTGTAGGATCCTCTTGGGCTGGGGGAAAGGAAGCCCAGGTAAAGGGGGCCTCTCCATGATTTCAAAGCTCGGTGAACGCGCCTCAGACTGACTCCGACAACAGTCTTCTCAAATGAATCTCCTGACAGTGCTACGCTTTTATTAGGAGTGATTTACTTTTTAATATTTTGCACTGCGAGCTCTGGTGAATGCAGTGTTCTTTCTAAGGACCTGTACAAATTGAACTGCAGCCAGAGAAGCTTAGCATTTTCGCAGTGGACATATCATGTACTGATAAGCAGCCGTTGAGATGTTTGTTCATTTCTCCGGTCCCTGCTCCAGTCTGCCCTTCTCCAAGCCTCCCCTGGCTAAAGTCATTGCAGGAAGAGGCTTTTATTACATGATCAAGCCGTCCCCTCTTCCCTGTGATTTTGTGTTTTGTGGTTTCAGTTTGTCCACAGTCAACTGCAGTCTAAAAATATTAAATGGAAAATTCCAGAAGTAAACCGTTCAAAAGTTTTAAATGGCAGACCATTCTCAGTGGCTTGATGAGATCTCACACTACCCTGTTCCCTCTTGCCGAGGACTTGAACCATCCCTTTTTGTCCAGGGTATCAACACTGTCTACACTACCTGCCCCCTACTCAGTGAGTAGCTATCTCAATGATTACACTCAGTGCCACAGTGCTTATGCTCAGTAACTCTTACTTCACTTAATAACAGCCCCAAAATTCAAGAGGAGTGCAGATATGCCAAGAGAAGCTATAAAATGGCCCCCTGAAGTGAAAAAGTGAAAGTTCTCCACTTATGCTGAGATTCCTAAGACGCGCAGTATATAAATCCTATAAGATGTATTATTTTGAGAGACCACATTCATCTAACTTTTATTATTATATATTGTCATAATTGTTCTACTTTATTATCAGTTATTTGTTGTTAATCTCTCACTGTCTAATTTATAAATTAAATTTTATCATAGGTATACAGAGGAAGATCACAGTATATAGGGGTTGGTGCTATCCACAGTTTCAGGCATTCATGGGGTTTTGGAGTACATTTCCCACAGATAAAGGAGGACAACTGTGTCTAGAAAGAGCCATCAACATGTCCTAATGGGCTCCAGTCACTAATTTGAAAGCGTATAAGAGACCTTGACCTCCAGCCAGAGAATGAAAGTCCCCAGAAATGCTGCAAACTGGCCAAGACCACGACTCAGCAGGCTGCTGATACAGGTGTGGGTTTCAAACCCATCAGTGCAAGAAGGAAGTGTGATCCAGGGATTTCGCACTGGGGCTAAAAAGAGTTGAGTTTGAATCTTTTTTTTGGGGGGGGGGCACTGGAGATTGAATCCAGGGGCATTCTACCTCCAAACTCCATCCCCAGCCCTATTTTTTATTCTTTATTTTGAAATAGGGTCTCACTAAGTTGCAGAGGGCCTCACTAAATAGCTGAGGCTGGTTGAGAACCTGCCATCCTCCTCTCTCAGCCTCCCAAGTACTGGGATTACAAGCGTGCACCACCACGCACGGCTTGGGTTTGAATCTTGCTGTATTATAGAGAATGCTTTTGAGTAACAGAAAACCCAAGACATACTGGTTCAACTGCAGAGGAAACGTGGGGCTCCGAGTGGACCAGAGGCAGACCAGGGTTCGGGCTGTGTTCCAGGGGTTCCGTGCTGGTGGTAGCTTCCTCTCCATTCTGCCTTTTCAGCATCGTCCCCCACTTCCCACTGAGGCTGCAGCATGGCTGCAGGCGACAGTCCCCCCACTGGAGGCCAGCAGGGGTCAGAGGCAGAGCTAGTGACCACAGCTTGAGTGGCCAGGGGGATGCCCTGCACTGACCCACTAAGATGCCGTTTATCTGAACCAATCCCTGTCCAAAGGGGATGGGGTCTCCAGGGGTGGTTTCAACCAATCAGAGTGACTCTGAAATTGCAAGTGAATTGATTGATCGCAGCAAAGCAAGAAGTGCAAGCGCGTTACACCTGCAGGGGGAAGGCGGGGATGCTGGGGGGACCACCAAGACGGTAGTGACAGTGCCTCACTTGCTTGGATGGCCGTGACGTCGTCTAACCTCTCTGAGCATCGGGGGTTTTTTGTTTGTTTGTTTGTTCGTTTTTTTTCACCAATAAAAGAAAATTGTCTCGGTGCCAACCTTCCAGGCTGTTGTAGAGATCAGGAAACAAAGCTGGTGGCAGTACCACGTGCCTCAGAGCGGTGTTGAAGAGCGGAACGTGAGGTGATGCGCACGCAGCCTGGAACAGAGTGGCGGCTCGCTGCGCGCTGTCACTGAGCTTGCGCGGATGACCACCGCCCATCCTGTTGTCGTCATTATTGTGTTTAGGATAATGATTGTGAGGATGCTGAGCGTCCGCCTGCTGGGGAACAGCTCCCCTGAGGATACAAGTCTAGCGAAACATTCTCCCCAAACTTTAGTCTTTGAGGAAATCCCGGTTGGCGCACCGGGACGGTGGTCTTTGCTGGTTCTCACCGGCCTTCCCACACTATTTGGTGGACATCATTTTGTCTGGCACTTGACGTCTGTCCCTGCATTGGGGAGTGAGGAGGAGAGGAACTTCCTGGCCTCCTCCCTCACCTACTGCACCCCAGGCCTCCAGGCATTCAAGCCAGTTCACAAGTATCTTGGAACAGGAAACACGTCTCAGGCGTCCGCAGAGAAGGGGTGTTTTGTTTTAAATGACGATTTCGTTCCGGAGGATCTTGGCACCGGTACCCACGCAGACTCCGAGCGCACGGAGGAGGAAGAGCGCAGGAGCTATTGCGGCGAGGCAGCCTGCTAATTTCATTTGCCGCCACGGTCTTCCCATCTGCTAAGGGATGCATCCGGACAGTTTCCCAAGTACAACTCACAGGCCTGGGTAATTTAGGCTCCAACAGAATCAACAGCTTGATCAAGACCCATGGCCAGGGTTTCAAGAACGGGGCCTCCATTTTCCACCCTTGCTGGGACCTTATGCGAGCTTCTTCTGTGTGCGCAGGCTCCACCTGTTCATCTGCCCGTCTGCTTAGCTGTCTCCCTACCTTGTTTCTCAGCCTCTCACATTTTCCCTTTGTCCTTCCCTTTTATCAACCTCTATATTTCTGCCTTGCAGATGTGCTGGTCTGCCCAGACACCTCCCATACATTCTGTCACCACAATGGCCGTTGTCAGGCCTCCACTAGCTAATTGTGGCCCCCGCCCCCACTTCATCTGGCCGGCTAAGATGGATGCTCAATTTGCATTATTTATGTCTTTTGCTCTGTGTTTCTGTGATGTGCTTTTGCATAACATATGTAAAATTCTGCTGACATGGAGAATTCATTTGGCTTGAGATGCTCAAAGGAGTTGGGGGTAGGGGATGTGGGGGGGCTACTTTGCGTAAATTCAAAGCCATCAGACAGCTTTGGCCTCATCTGTTTCTGGGGGGGGGGGGGGGAGATGCCTTTACTCCTAGCACAGGAAGATGTTTTCCTGAGAGTTCCTGAATTACCCTGGACTCTGGTGAGAACTTTTGCTTAAAGAGCTTTGGTTCCAGGCCAGGTGTGCTGGCGCATGCCTGTAATTGCAGTACTTGGGAGGCTGAGACAGGAGGAGCACAGATTTGAGGCCAGCCTCAGCAACTTACTGAGGCCTTGTTTCAAAATAAAAAATAAAATAGGGCTGGGGTGTAGCAAGGAGGTAGAAGGTCCCTAGATTCTATCCTCAAACATTTAGAAACACCATCATTTCCCTACCTTTAAAAGGGCAGGGGGGGCTGCCCATGTCACAGTGTAAATGCAAGCCTGCAGCTACATTGTAATGACAACGAAAATCAAAGAGAGAGAGAGAGAGATGAGACCTTAGCTTGCATCTAACCGTATCATTTTTAGAGGAAGAAACTGAGGCTGAAAATCTGAAATGCTGCCAAGGTCGCAGAACTGCCACCAGCCAATGAGGTGTATCGTTCTAGCTGGTCCTTAAATTCCCTCCAATGAGGCGGCAACACTGGGGCATTGGGGCCAGCCATGGTTTTAAGCACTCTATACATATTATCTCATTGAATCCTCATGAAATATCCATTCACCCGGAACTTGTTGCCAGACCTTCATTTCAGAGATGAGAAAGTTGGGGCACTGAGAGGTTAAATAACTCGCCCAAAGTCACACAGCACTAAGTAGCAGAGCTGAGATTCAATCTCAGGTAGGCTTGGCTCAAGAGTCCCTGATCCCTGCCTGGTCTACAACTTCTTGGAGACCCCCATGCGCCCCCCAGAATGGTAGCCAAGCGCCTCCTTCAGCCAGCCACCGAGGGACTCTTGTGGTTCTGGCTCCCACAATGCAGCCCGCTGTTGGGGAAAGCAGTCTCTTATGAGCCGTCTTTCTACCCCTGCCCGGGAGCACTCCCTCGCCAAGAGGGAGGACACATGCATGCACTTGTGACCTGCTATGTGAACACCTTTCCTTGTTGCAGATCTTCTAAGGTGGCCTTTGTTCTGCTTTGTTCCCTCTAGAACACCCCCCTTCCCGTCCTTCATTCCCCCACACTGGGGCAGGAGGGGGTCCATCTTATCGTCACAGAGGGGGGTCTTGCTGGTACCCCTGAGCTCTTAGTTCCAGCTGTGCCTAGAGCCAGCTGCTCTCTGGTAGTCACTCTGTAATCACATGACAGTCACCTGGTTATCACAGAGACAGCAGGGATTCAGCGGTACTGTGTCCCTTGTGTCCTAGTACCCCTTACATTGCTTAAGAAGAGTCCCAACATGCAGGAGCAGCGATGCAGAGGAGGCAGAGGCAGGAAATACGGCAGGACAGATGGACTCCAGGGCTCTGGGGAGTGCAGCAGGGCTGGCAGGAAAAACACCGTCTACCGCAGGCTGGGTACTCTCCGGGGCTTCGGGCGGCCACTGGGTTCTTGGAACCTGTCCCCTCTGGTTAAGGGGGATGTGTGCTTATTCACACTCTTCAAAATGCATTTCATAAAACAGAATTTAGGTAACTTCAAAAGCCTCTAACTGTCATCTCACTCAGAGGACCAACAGGCTTGTGCTTCTCGGCTTCTTCCCATTTGCTTAACAGGTGTTAGCCAAGCTGGTACTAGGTTCAGACTCCGCCAGGCCACAGGGAAACACCTGCTGGGATCACAGACTCCCGCTACAGAGCCCAGTTGTGACCAAAGCTACCCTCAAGTGACATAGTTGGATAAGAAGAGTGAGGTTCTTGCAGAATTCTGAAAACTCAAATGGTCTCAGGGGGTGTGATACAACCACTATTAAAAATGAGTAAAGAACTTATAAAGTATATCAAAAGACATGTCCCCAAACTATAACCTTCCTCTTAGTTGAAATGGCTTCTTGGTTCTCTTAGGGCACCCTACAAGGAAGAACTGGGAGCCAATTTACAAGGAGGTCAGTGTCAGAGAATGCACCCTAAAGAACTCGAGCAGGACAGGCTCTGGAATAACATCTACGTTCCAGATCTGTCACTTCGGACCCTAGACTTTGTGAATGCTCTGAAGCTCACATGTACATGGAGTTCTGATCTGAAGATGATTTGTGTGTAGCAGCGTGACCAACTCTGTTGAACAGGGTCGGCTATATTTTGGGGGGCTGAGAAGATGACATTAACGTTGCTCATATTTTTCACTGAGAGGAGACATGAAGTCGCAGGCTGCAGTTCTGAGATCCGTGCAGTCACAGTGTGTACTGTGTTCTGACGTATGGATGATGGATATGTTAACCCAGCAAATCTTTCCTTCCTTCCTTCCTTCCTTCCTTCCTTCCTTCCTTCCTTCCTTCCTTCCTTCCTTCCTTCCTTCTTCCTCCCTCCCTCCTTCCCTCCCTCCCTCTATTTCTTTCTTTCCAAAGGAATTGTTTACTCTCTGTTGTAGATTTCTATCTACTTGCCTTCCTTAACCTACTCACACTCATTTGCACATTCTTCACATTTTAGTGTGATTCTTGCACAAATAATCTCTTCTTTAATTGTTCAGAGAAATGTGTGTGGGGGCTGGAACCATGGGTGAAAAATTTACTATTCCCTCCTGAACAGTGTCTAGGCCTACTCCTCTGGGGTTGTGCTGGCAAGGTGCAGTTCTGCAACCTAGTTTGTTGTTGTTGTTGTTTTGTTTATAGCAATCAGAGAACAGCCCCAACCCGCCTCTCTGATTATTTACAATATCAAGAAGATCTCGTTCAGTATTCTCAGAGACTGACTCTAGGCATTAAAAAAAAACCCAGGGATTTCTGCTTGTCCTGTTTATTCACTCGCTCATGTAACAGATGTCTCTGGATCACGTATAGTATGCAAAGCCCGGAGCCAAGCTGTAGGGAGTATTATGTGTATTTCATAGATTCTGAATACTCATTTCACTACATTTTAATGTCTCTGAAGTTGGGATGTTTCCACTGCAATGCCTTTTTCGTTTTGTAGTAGTACCTAAAACATTGTGTCTTACAACCAATGGCCTCCAAGATTTGATGAAACACTACATTGTCCATCAAAAGAGGGACTGTACAAAATAAATCGAGTTATAATTGAAGATCAGCAGGCTTTTAACTCATCACCAACTTTTGGAGCAAGAGTGTTTGAGCCTCTGTGGTTTGAAGGGGACCTATGTATTTCATCTCCTGTTCTCTCTTGTCTCAGAAGCATATCATAGCTTCACATGGATTATCATTGTTTTTCTGTAATTCCTAAATTCACAAACAACTTTTTTTTTTTTTAATGTGGAGTATGTGTGTGCTTTCTACCAAAAAGCTCACTGGAAAGTTGGGTTTTGGTCTGTTGTTGAAGTCCTTATTTGTGGAGACTGTACCATGTCAATAGAAACTAGGTGAAAGAATTATTTCAAGCAAAACACATGTTTATTCAGTCGAACATTTACTGAGTTCCTATGATGAACCTGTCTCCTAACAGGAGACAGGAGGCAGACAAATGGGAGATAGATGGATGATAGATAGAAACATACATACATACATACATACATACATACATACATACATGCACAGAGATAGATGACACAGATAGAGAGATATAGATGATAGAGATAGGTAGATAGATAGATAGACAGATGATAGAGATAGATAGATAATCATTTTTTGCCTCAAGGGACTTAAAATCAAAAGAGGAGGAAAGCCTATAAACTACTAATGCTCATATAAGTGAAAGTGAATGGGTCCTGGACCAACACCCGGGGATTTCTGCATGAGGTCTGCAGCATCCCATGACGCTTCATTTACCTTTAAATAAGACAAAAGATCTTCTCTATTTTCCTCTGAAACATGCATGCCTGGGGAGAAAAGACTTTGGACAGAGCTCAGAATAATGGCATCCAGAGCCGGTGTGGTGGTACATGCTTGTAATCCCACTACTTGGGAGGCTGAGACAGGAGGATTGCAGGTTTGTGGCCAGCCTCAGCTACTTAGTGAGGCCCTTTGCAACTTAGTGAGACCTCTGTTTCAAAATAAAGAATAAAATAGGGCTGGGAGTGTAGCTCAGAGGTAGAATGCCCCTGGGTTCGATCCTCAGTACTACAATAAATAAATAAATAAATAAATAAATAAATAAATAAATAAATAAAGGCATCCAAAACCAGGCCTTCCATGGCTGATATAAAGATACAACTCCCGTCCCCCGGGGAATGACCAGGACTACACACTTTGAACACAGTCACCAAATTTGCTGTGCCCCATACACCTGCCATCACTGATTTCCACCACTGCTAGAAACCCCAGGAACCGGTTTTTGCACCCCAGTGCTTCCTTCTCTCTCTTCTCTGCTCACCCTAGCCCCACCCCTGCTTCTCAACCGACCTTCAGAATCCTTCACCTTCAATATCCTCATCAAAGGCTGCCTTCCCTTACTTTGAACACGGAGCATCTCTGTGTCAAAGAGAGAAGAGAAAGGAGAGGAAACGGCTTTCCAGTCTTGATATGAGGACTTAGGGGACACTGAAAGAGGTGGATAAAGTTCAACCTGGGCTTCCCCTCCTGGTAGTATCTGAGAACAGTGACTCTCCATCTGGTTTTTTGCCCCGGAGCCTGCAAGAGTTGCCAGTGACATGAACCACAGAGGGTCGGGGTAAGTTGACCTGGAACTCCCGGAGCGCTGACTTTCAAGTCACCTTCCTCTCCTTCCTGGCATCCAAGTGATTAAACGTGAAGCTGTTGAAGAGATAATGTTGAGTCCACTCTAATTTAAGGAGGTAAGGGCAGCAGTAAGCACTTGTAAATTTTGCTGTTTTTAGTAATAGATCTCTTGGAATAAAAGTTTGTGGGTACCTCAAAACTTCCTCCAGCCTCCTGCCCTGGTTAACATTCCAGAAAAGCTAGTGGACCACCCGACCTCACTCCCAACCTGGAAGTCAGAATCCAAGGCCACAGGAACTCTTCCTTCAGCCTTGACCCAGATACAATCTCATTTTCATCCTTTAACTCATGAGACACCCATAAGATCTATCAACAAAAGGAGAAATGGAAACATTACCAACCTAAAAGTAAAAGCCACCCATTCTAAATATAATATGTCCACTCAAATAAAACAACACACAGAAACAAAAACCTTTTTTTCTAGTATGTTTAAGGTGCCTTATCCGAAAACCATCAAATCTTGGGAGCTGGGTGTGGTGGTGCATGCCTGTAATCCTAGTACTTGAGAGGCTGAGGCAGGAGGATCGCAGGTTCAAGGCCAACTTCAGCAACTTAGCTGGACCCTCAACAACTTGGAGAGACACTGTTTCAAAATAAAAATAAAAAAAAAACAGGGCTGGGAATGTATCTCAAGGGTAGAATGCCCCTGAGTTCAACTTCCAGTACCAAAAATAGTAATAAATAATAATAATAATAATAATAATAATAATAATAATAATAATAATAATAATAATGGGGCTTCAGTATTTGGGGGGTAAAATCTCTGGTTCATCACCCTTCTCCCAGTGATACAGACATGGTTGTAGTTTATCTGAAATTCAAATCAAACTGGGTGTTTTGCATTTTATCTGGCAGTCTTATCCTTGTTGTGCCTTGTGATTCACCAAACAGTTTATATCCATAATTTCTTCTGATCAAAGGGATTTCAAGAAATAAGTAAGTAATAATGATAGCCCAAGTATTGGACAGCCTATCAAAGAGAAGGATTTGGGGACCTCTTACCAGCTCAGAAATAATAATACAGGCAGAGGCCTCACTTGCTTCTATGGAAGGAGACCTGTGCAGACAGAAGAGGAGGTGGCCAACAACACAGTAAAAGATCCAAGGGGAACAAAGACCTTCGAGACCTAGTGCTGGGCCCCTGCACTAGGTCCCCCTATGTCACCCCAGTCTCCTTCTCTCTTCGGCCTCTGAGAAAGTAGAGAATGAGACCTTAGCTCAGCACTTTGGAAACCATGATACCCTGACAGAGATCCAATTTAGTTCCACTTTGCTTCCCAGCCAAGACTTGCATGGACATTCTCATAAGGCGAGGTAAATATTTATAGGTAGAAAATGGTCCTCGGTGCCTTGATACACTCAAACAGTTCAATGCGTATGTGGATCATTTAATCACAGTATCTGGAATATATAAACATGGCACGTATTATCTCCCCCTCCCTTCTTCTTGACCTCAAAATTTGATCCAAGTCTGGGAGTTAAAAAGTCCCATTTTGTGCAATCATGTTCTGGTTGAACATGATTGCTGAGTTATTTTAAATTGAAGACACATGTCTGGGGGTTGTGCTATATGTATTATTCCAGGCTGGTGTCTATTAGGTCTTATCCGCAGAGGCTATCTTCAACTTTTGCCACATTCAATGCATTCTTTATACATCAGTATTTGCAAAATGGTGAATCATATAGAAGGGAAAATTGGAGGGAATATGGTACTCATTAAAGGGTGATTTTTTGGAAATTATCTTGAATGTATTATTGAGACCTGTTTTCTGTCTCCCCTGCTAAGGGTCCCAGTGTTGGTTAGAAAAGGTCTAGCGAGAGGGGAAACAAGAATATTTTATAGACAACAACAATGCACAAACATATACAGCTCTGCCGTTGTGCCATTCCTTTTGCAAGACACCGTCTTCGAAGACTACAACTGAATCAACATTTACATGAATTCCTCATCGGCCCTAAACACTTCACAAGTCTTAAGTGCAGGTCTAAATTGCTGTCTTGGCCAGAAGCTTTTCACTGTGAATGAATGTATCCCTGAACCCAGACTCTGGCAGACTTTATCCGTAAGGGCAGCCAGTCTAGTTTCTAAATTATTGCATCATGTCCCAATGCAAAGGCGCTCGGTCTCCATGAGGGGTAGCCAGGGTGACAGGAACTGGAAGGCTGAATCAGTTTAGTGACTCAAGTACACCAACCATCACCGCTCTCCAAGATACCCCTTGCGCTGCCAGCTGGGGCACCTGGCTGCTCATTTGTGAAGCTTTATGGAGGTATCGTTCACGTACCATAAAATTCACTCTTGTGAAGTACACTACTCAACAATTTCTAGTAAATTTACAGAGTTGTGCAGCCGTTGTTGCAACCTAATTTTAGAACAGTTCCATAACTTTAAAAAGAAACCTTACACCCAATTGCAGTCACCCCTCCTTCCCACCGCCATGTCCTGGAAAATCACCAGCCTACTTTTTATGTCTATAGATTTGCCTTTTATGGACATTTCCTTGTGTACAAATATATAACAGATTCTCTATTATGTATAATTTTAATGCATCGATAAAAAGAGAGAAAGAGCCAGTGCAGCGGCACACAACTGTAATCCCAGTCATTGGGAGGCTGAGACAGAAAGATCACAGGTTCGAGGTCAGCTTTGGCAACTCAGCTTTTTATTTTGCAATCTATTTCAAAATAATAATAATAATAATAGTAATAATAATAATAGTAATAATAATAATAATAATAATAATAATACTGTTGATGGGCTGAGAGTGTAACTCAGAGGTAGAACAGCCTTGGGGATCAATCCTCAGTACCACAAAAAATAAAATAAAATAAAAAAACGAAGAAGAAAAAGAGGAGGAGGAGGGAGAAGAGAAAGAAAAGAAATCATACAATATATGATCTTTTTAAATTTTTTACTTTTTTCACTTACAGAACTTTTTGAGATTTGTCCATGTTTTGGCATGTATGAGTACTTCATTTTCATTGCTGAATAATAGTCCATTGTATAAATACACCACACTTAGTTCACCCAGGCATAAATTGACAAGCATTATTTGGGTTGCTCCAACTTTGTAGCTATTATGAAATATGCTGCTGTGAACATTTATGTGCAAACAGATATTATTAAATGAATTTGAAGGTGGGGGGGCACATGCTTGTAATCCCAGTACTTGGGAGGCTGAGACAGGAGGATCACAGGTTCATGGCCAGCCTCAGCAACTTCTGAGGCCCTCTACAATGTAGTGAGACCCTGATTCAAAAATTTAAAAAATAGGGCTGGGGGTGTAGCTTAGAGGTGGAATGCCCCTGGGTTCAATCTGCAGTAACACACACAATGAATTTGAGGTAGGATTGCTATTATAGTAAAATTTGAGTTTCACGTGTGTGTGTGTGTGTTTGTGTTTGTGTGTGTGTGTGTGTGTGTATGTGTTTTGAAGATGTTATTCATGCTCACTGGGTGTGGTGGTACATTCCTGTAACCCAAGTACTTGGGAGGCTGAGACAAGAGGATCACAAGTTTGAGCCCAGCCTCTGCAACTTAGTGAGACGCTCAGCAACCTAGTGAGACCCTGTTTCAAAATAAAAATAAAAATAAATAAATAATGAGACTGGGGGTATAGCTCAAAGGTAGAATACCCTGGGTTCAATCCCCAGCACCACGAAATAAATTAATACATACATACATACATACATACACACTCATGCTCATCTTAAAACTATCTATTGGATCAGAACATTCTAGAATAAGATAGACATCTGAGTGTTTCAAAAAATAATTTCTTAGAGTGAGGACCTTCGTGATTCCAGGACATGAAGTGGTTAAGAATAAGAAGCATATTTGGAATGAAGTTTCCAGACGAAGATTTCGTGGGCACTGCCGCAGCCTGGAGCGGGCCGAAGCTCAGTCCACACGGGCATGGATCCGGATCCCCTGCAGCCTCCACAGCGCCGCCTGGCTTCCGGAGCCCTGCTGACTTAAATAACCTGAAGGCTGCTCAGGGAGAAGCAGAGCTGAAGTGGTAGGAGGTGAACAGGTTCTACCACGGGGACAGGGCTGTCGGGCGTCATGTCCACACCTTCGAAGGCCTCCGTCCCGACGGGAGACCCCGGCAACTCCGACGTCAAGGAGAGAGTTCCACACCCGCTGGGGAAGCAGCTACACAAAATGTCTTAGCCGTACCCCGAATCACCCCAAATCACCCTTCTAGAACCAAGAAGAGGCCAGGCGTGAGGAATCCTCTCCCCAGAAACCAGTAGGGAAAGCAGGCATGGGGAGGGCGAAGAGGTTTGTGAAACGCAACGTTGGTGGAAGGTGAAACCCAGCATGACCCGGCTCGGCTCTAACCCTGACGGCGACCTTGGATGCGACCTTGGCCTCTCGGGACCTCGGTCTCCTCACCGTGAAATGAGGGGAGTGGACGTTGGGATGCTTGCCTGAGTTTCTTTTTCCACATCCAGGATTCTGTTTCTCTGACATCTTTGAATTAGGCTTTTGAAACCCACATATTTTCACACTGGAAAGTTAAACCGACATCCTCATCCTGTTAGCAATTAACTTACTGATGTCAAGAGACGCGGTCTGCAGCACCAACTGAACGCTTAGCATTTGGAGCACCATTTTTTAAAATGCCCGCCCCGCGTCCCCGCGGCACCCCAGCTCTATTTTGCAGATAGAAAAATTGTTGTTGATTTTGCTTCATATTCTCTGGCAGGTTGTTTAGCTTCTTTGTGCCAGAGTTGGGAATTGAACCAACATTTTAGGGCTTCCAGACCTTTATTGTATCAATTAATCCAGATTGCCTGAGCGCAAAGAAAATAATCATCCAAGAGCCTGTGTAAAATAAGTCACCAATTAAAAAAAAAAAAATCCAACTCTAACTCCCTGGTTCTTCGCCTCCCTCCAAAAAAAGTCCCCCCCCCGTCTTTTTTTTTTTGGTTTTATGGTTTAGGTTCTTATTGGGATGGTGAGACCCAGCTGGAGAAAAAAAAGGGAGTGAGACTGATGGTCTCCTAAGAATAAAGAATGTTCTGATTGAGAAGAATGTCAACATACTCCTTCCTCCCTTTTCCTCTGTTGCCCATGATCTCTCACCCATGAAGCAGTGAAGCAGTCTGGCATCTCCTGGCCACTTCTCAGACACACGCCAGCCCCCGCGGCTGACCTGGCTTTCAGAGGACATCCAAGCGCGTCTGGGGCTGGGGGCTGGCGGTCTCGGCTCACCTCCGCGGGTAAGAACCAACTGTGGTGTTCACAAGGGGACCTGCTCCTTTGAATCTGATGCAGAGCACCCCGGAGTTCGGGCATCACAGCCGGCTCCCCCAGGCAGTGGCCGCCGGCCTGGCAGCGGACGAGATCCGAGGACAGATGGTATGAAATCAAAATCACATAATCGCTGCCCTCTCCCAAACGCAGACCAGTTATCTGGCGAGTCTCCACAAGGCTCCACGGCACAGACGCTCGCTGGAGGTCTGCCACTTAAACGTGGAGGCCTGGACATCAGGGCTGACGGAAAGGTGGCCAGGAAAAGGGGAAATCGCATTAATGTCCCTCGGTCAGAACCATGCGTGCCTTTGAAGAAGTCCGCATGCCACCAGACAAATGGCGAGGTCTCTTTCCACGTGCAGACCCATCTGTTGTGAAAGATGACCCCCTGTCAGCAAGGAGCCATTCTGAGTTGGAAAAGGAGCCTGGAGGAAGGGAGGGAGAAAGGGAGGGAGGGAGGGAAGAATGAAGGAAGGAAGGAAGGAAGGAAGGAAGGAAGGAAGGAAGGAAGGAAGGAAGGAA